>CAVNZG010001655.1:0-51748 GCA_963693315.1 Diogma glabrata
AAATTAATTACAAGCGTATCGAGTAAAAGTTCACAGCTGACCGCCTATCAACTTATTTTAAATTTCAAATTACAACTCAACTCAAATTGAAAAATGTTTTTTATATGTGTATTTTTAATTACTCTAACCAAGAGAGAAGAAGAGTTGATTGCATTTATTCTTAACTCCTCCTGCATATTGTTGTAAGCAATACATTTATAACGAAACCAGTTAACAGATTGTTTCTTTTCTTCCAAAATATTTTTTCTTGTATTCTGTTAATTGTAAAACAGAAACAAAAAATAGTGACCACCCTTTTATTAACAAATAATAATATCATATCATCAACAAGTTTATTGCACACATCAATCGGAAAAAAAACAACTCACACATCGAAATGCTTCAGAAATTTAAAATGAGCATACATAGTTTGAGTTTCCCTTCTTGTATGCTTTAATACAACAAAATTATAGGAAAAGAGAGTTTATATGATCATTTCTTTTTGCTTCGTTTTAATTAAGCAAAGAAATAATGAAAGAAAATAAATACAATTCGAAACGTTTGTAAAGAGAATACAAGTATATAACAAAACTATTATAACCTTGATGTTTCGACAGTGAGTTAAAAATTTATGTCTACGGACTGATTGTTAATAAAAATGTTATACAAAAAATGCAATGATGTAGCATCACAGATGAAAAAAAAGGAAAGTATGTGTTGCTCCGGAATTTGTCTTTACTGTTAGGTTTTAACTACAAAGAACTAATTCCTATACCAATACCTTTACTGGTGACAATTTAAAGCCGCATTCAATATTCGACTTTTTAAATCGAATTTTCTCGAAAACCGTTATTCTTACGGAATATAGTGCAAGAATGTTTTTGTAGGAAATTTTCTAAGCTACAAATTGTAAGCCCTAACTTTTTCGGAAAAAGTCACCGTTAACGAGATTTTTACGAAAACCCATTTTGTGTGGCTTTGTCCACGCGTAACATTTTAAGCGGCACAAGTATCGATGGGGACTCTAAGGATATTGTTTGGAACAACGTATAGGAGGTTAATACGAAAATCCAGCTTTCCGACCATTTTTCTGAAGTTCACAAATATTTTTGTCTTTATTCACTGTATAGTCTCTTATAGCCATTTATAATCAACTGAAATCTAAGTATTTAAGCGCAAAAAAACAACAGTTTTAACTGCATGAACACACATTTTTTTTTTTCAGGTTATCCAATCGTTTTTAACTGTTTCGCTTCCTCCAACTATTATTCCTGATATCGTTTTTATTCTTTAATTTTTCGAATATAAAATCAATTTGTGTTCATGCAATTAAAACTGTTATTATTTTGCGCTTAAAAACTTAGATTTTAGTTGATTATAAATGAAATTATATATTTTAGCACTGAATGAAACTCAAAACCATTGATTAAATAGAAAAATTAATGAACGTGTTTAACATATTTTAATTAACGAGAATAATAACATTTAATGTATTTTGTTCATGTGACTTGTAAAGTTGTATCTTGCATCATAATAACCTTTATCGTTTTTCGTTTTTATTTTCCAATAAAAATTTAAACACAATTAGGTTGGGATTTAATTTTTAACGATTGTAATGAAAATAGTGTTAGATTAGTTTTTGGCGGAAATCGTAAATAGATTAGCATAACTAAGCTACAGTTTGGTTTTGTTCATTTGAATGCAGAAATTCGTCCTTTTTAGACACTTTAAAGGTTTAAGAAATATTTATTTATATTTTTTCTATTATGTTTTTGATAAACAGATATGATTACATAACATGAAAAAATTTCTCAAACAAAATAAAAGGATTCCTATTAATATATTAAAATTTAAAATATAAAGAAAATCTAAGAAAATTCGATATATAAAAATAAATTTATCTTTAACATGATGTTTGTGTTTGTTCACTTATTTTTTCCATTTATGACTTTTATTTATTTATTTTATTTTATTTTATTTTTATTACTTTACGTTATCTTGTTTTTATTTCGATGTGTTTTATTTATATATCAGATTGATTGATTGAGATTGAGTCACTTTATTTGTATCAATTATTCACATTCAATATTATTTCACCAAAGAAAATAATACAAAGAATAAGTTACAAGAAGTTTGTTATTTATAGGAAATAATTTTTATTTTTTTAAAGAAACAAGCGGAAAATTTAAGATCTGGTCTTACTACCAATGATTTAGAAATGAGAAAAATATTTATTTATGAAATGCTAAGAAAATGTTTTATTTATTTTGGATTACTTAGAAGGTTTTTACAAAACAGAAAAATAAATTTCTATATAGAAAGATAGATAAAGCGATTAATAGATTTCATCTTGATTCGCTTGAGATAAGATTATCTAACATCTGTAAGGAATATAGTTAATTGAAAAATAATCTCATTTGGTTTTTTGTTTAAAGTATCTAGAATTAATGTGGCTTCAATACTAATCGTTTGAAGTTTAATTTGATTAGATTCCAATTGATGAATTGGCTTATAATTATGGTTTACTTTTACTTTAAATCGTTCAAACCAGTTAGTTGTATATTAAAAAACTCTATAATTCTATTGTGATATTTAATTATTTTTTTAAAAAAGTAGTTTTTTTTATTTTTAATATTTTAAAAAATGTAATTACATTGACATTATCTTAAAAGTTTGGTTTAAAACATGGTTCTAATGTTAGTCGACCATGGAAAATAGTAAGCAGCGTTAAGAAATTTAGTTCCTAACGCGAGAACAAAAATTGATCTATCTAATTTGTAATGAGAAGCAGGTTCAGGATTACAGAATAACAAGCGCATTAAGTGGGTTCCGGCTATACTCAGCTTGTGAGTTCGGATCTACCTCCTCAGCCAATTGCAAATGCTGACATGCACGCGTTAAGTTTAAAAAGAGGACGTTATCAAAGGTACAAAGAAAATGAACTCCGACGACCCCTAAACCCAGAAGAACCATTCCATCACCACTACCACATCATCATCTATTAGGATTATATCATTTTATTTATATACATAAATTTTCAACTCACTTGTGGGATACTTGTTGGATACTAGAGGTTGGATCACTTGTTGGATACTAGAGGATGATCCTATACTAGACCTAGCTTATCATAGTATTATCCAAACAAAATATATGAAAAAAACATAATAGCTGCATCCATAAACATACGGATGATTTTTGAATATTGTCGTAATACTGCAAAGTCAGTGTACCAAAACGAACAGTTGGATTTGTTTTTATATAACCACAATAACAATACTTTTTTGTTTCAAAGAATTTGTTATTATTTTGTTTTTTTATAAATATTATTATTTTTGAATGCAAAACTGATGAATGGTAATAAACACTATAAATTATTTTGAAAATTATTTAGTGCAGTAATATTTTTTTTAACCCATTATCGGCTCCGGTTGCATTCGTGCAACAAGAAATTTAATCGCCAATATACACGAATTTATTTTATTATAGCTAAAATCTATAGTTGATTACTAGAATTAAACATATTTCTGAATTTTTTACAGTGTAAAGTGTTAAATGTGATTATAGGGTTGCTTGTAATTAAATGTCAAAGTTGGTGCCAAAAATATCGAGGTATGTCAATGTTTTTATTTTGTTGATTTATTGATATAAATATCATTCCCATGTATTTTATGTCATATAAATCATTCAATATAGTTTAAATCGCATGAAAACTATAAAATAATTGAAAATTTTTGGTTTTTATAGGATCAGCGATCAAATAAAAACGAAAGTTGCGCTTGCGCAACCGCAGCCGGAAAGTGGATTCAAATTCAATTTTTTATATGGAGATTTGTCAATCCTGTGAGCATTTTTTATTTATCTATTCTCATTACAAAATATTTAATTTTATTCAGATTAAACTGTACAATATTCTTACTTAGATACCCATGATTCGAAGAAATGTAAAATATTTCTTAAGATTTGTAGGTTTTATTAAAAAAATGTCAAAATTTAAACTGTTGTGCAAACGCAACCGCAGCCAGTTCCAGTATTTTCAATAATTTCTTTTCATTTCGATTCCAGAATCGGATATTTTTTAAATAAATATGACACAACGAGAATTTAAATCATACCAGGAATCAGCTGACTGGATCATGGCGAATTGGACAGATGACGAGGAAGATGGAGAAGCGGATCTAGTCATTTTACCACCCGATACTGCAGTCATAAGTGACACGGAAGAATTTGATGACAATATATGCCATGATCAAACAATGTTATTTGAAGGAGTAGTCGATACGACTGGACAACTAGAATTTCATTTCGGAAGTGAACCGATGGTTGAAGAATCGTTCCTAATAAAATGTGGATCGACTGCTGATTGCATGGGTGAAAGCTGTTCAATTGTTGGAAGTGAATCCGATGCTCTCGCAATATCATTGCCTACGTCGCCTGAAACTGTTCCATTAGATCTAAGAGCTCTTACATGGAGGCAAGTGCATCCACGATATTCCAATAAGCCAAATAATATTGAACAAGCAGCTATGGATGACTTAGAAGAAAAGCTAGCTGGAAAAAGTTGTACTGACATTTTTGAATTGTTTTTTGATTTAGATATTTTGACCTTGATGGTTGACCAAACTAACCTCTATGCTCATCAAAATAATCGCCAAGACTTTCTGACTGACATTAATGGAATGAGACCATTTATTGGGTGTATCCTTCTCACTGGCTACCATAAATTGCCTTCCCAAGATATGTATTTTTCATTAGATGAGGATATTGCTATTCCAATTATTCGAACATGTTTATCACGAAAAACATTTAAAGATATAAAAAGAAACTTGCACTTTGCAAATAACGATGAAATCGATATGAAGGATAAGTTATTTAAAGTTAGACCTTTTACATCTCGTTTGAATGAAAAGTTCCAACAATTTGGAGTTCTGCATCACAACCTCAGTATCGATGAACAAATGATATCCTATAGGGGACGGCATTCATGTAAAATGTTTATGCTTGGTAAACCAATCAAATTTGGCTAAAAATCATGGACACTTGCTTCTTCAACTGGATATATTTACGCATTTAACCTGTACACTGGAAAATCGCAAACTTCTTCAACAACCAATAATTTGGGCCTTGGAGGAAATGTAGTAATGGAACTGTTACAGATAGTCAAGGAACCTTCAAATCATATTGTCTTTTTTGATAATTTTTTTACATCTCTTCCACTGATGGTTCATCTTAGTAAATTAAATTTCTTTGCTTCTGGCACCATACGCGACAACAGGCTACGAAGCATCAGTAAGTTAAAACCAAATAATGGTTTTAATAAATTAGATAGAGGTTACTTAGACTACTGGTTCGAAGAAACAAATGAGCTGAGTGTTATGCGTTGGAAAGATAGTGCTGTAGTAACTCTTGCTACAAATGTACACGGAATAGAACCAATAAAAAACATACAGAGGTTTTCCAAAGAAAAGAAACGTAGAATTGCAGTCCCTCAGTCCTACGCTTTCCAACAATACACTGCTCATATGGGAGGAGTAGATCTTGCAGATAATTTCGTGTCAACTTAAAGGAGTAGAATTCGTGGCAAAAAATGGTGGTGGCCTATTTTCACAAATTTTTTGGATGTTTCTCTAAATAATGCATGGAGAATATGGAACATCGTCCATAAGAATGACCATAAGTCTCTATTGGATTTTCGAAGAGAAGTGGCAGTGTGTTTTCTTAAAAGTTCAACATCTGCAAAGTCTAGTCAACCTGGAAGAAAAAGTGCATTTTCAATGGCTGCTGCTGGTCACCCTGGACGCTGTGTAGTTTGCAAATCACAAACATATTATGTTTGTTCCAAATGTTCTGTAGCATTGCATACAGATTGTATGAATAGTTACCCTAAACATGCATAACTCTAAGTCTGCTTTAATGTGATATTGAATCCAAAAGTTCCTATATTGTTAATTTTTTTATTATTTTTAAAATATTTCTGAATTAAAATGTTATATGTTATTTTTAAAATATTTTATTTTTTTTGTCTCCTACAGGCTGCGGTTGCGCGAATGCAACTTTCTAGAAAACGGGTACCTAAATTTTTTTTGTGCAATTTTTTTGCACATTTCCCTTAATTGGGACTATATTGATAATATACATAAGTAACAGTCATTTCCTACAAACGAAACTAGGTGTGGCCGGTAATGGGTTAAAACAAAAACAACAACAATAAGTAGTTAACAACAAACAAACAAAATCGTAAGCCCAACAATAGCGGTTTATTTTCAAAATGAAAACCAAAATAAAAGAAAAAGCAACCACATTACATTACGGTAATTCATTCATAATGAATATTTTTCATTTATATTTTTTATAATTTTGTTATTCAAATAACCATTAATAATACAAATTTATATTAGTCCAGTAACTTTATACATCACAGTATGCGTCAAATCCAGTAGTTATGATTTTTTGCAGACTTTTTTATGATGTTGGCCCCTAATGAATAATCCAAGTTTGTGACCTCGAGCGCCGAACGCAACTTTGTCAAAAATCGAAAAAATCGTTGTTTTTTCAAATTTTGGCGATTATAACCCTGAAGGACTAGTTTTTTCTTTTTACTTTTTTGGAACAATTTTAAAGTAGACTAAATTTGCTACAATATGATACTAGAACTGACTCTGTAGACCTAATAGTTTCCGAGATTAAGCAGTTCAAACTTTATCATTTTTTTCGAAATCCGCAATTTCTTGCAATTCTGTCGTTTTCTGTTCTGAATGAATTTTCGAGTGACTAAAATAATGTCTAAAATATTTCAAAATATTGCGAAGTTAAAAAAATGATAAACTTTGAAAGGCTCAATCTCGGAAACTATTGGTTCTACAGAGACAATTCTAATATCATATTGTAGAAAACTTAGCCTACTTTAAAACCGTTCTATAAAGTATAAAGAAAAAACTAGTCCTTTAGGGTCATAATCGCCAAAATTTGAAAAAATAACGATTTTTTCGTGGTTTTTTCGATTTTTGACAAAGTTGCGTTCGGCGCTCGAGGTCACAAACTTGGATTATTCATTAGGCCAACATCATAAGCAAGTCTGCAAAAACTACCCCATACTACCCCATACTCTCAGGCGACAAAGTTACTGGACTATATAGTTTGTTTAAATTATTTATTAACTTACAGTTTTAGTTATTATTTTGATTCAATAGTTTTGCGAAAACAATTGAATGTGTTCTGGTATTTTTGTTTTCCCAAATAAAAAGAATCTTGTGTGTTACTATAAACTTGACTACAGAATTTGGTTGACTTCGACTAGTGTTTGCAATCTTGGTATCCGGGTACCCGGATACCCGGGTATTTAGGAAGATTTTTCGGGTATTTAATATCCGGGTATTTTGGTCGAATACCCGAACAACAAAAGGTGCAGTTTTTTCTCAATAAAATTTACAAAATAAAATTCAGCTCATTCTCTTTTTGCAAATTTGAATTATTCTTTATGCTAGTTGTTGACGAATGATTCTATTCTAACCATACAAATTGCAATATGTCCATAAACATTAAACCATAAACATTAAACCAACCACATCCGTAAATTATTGTTTGGATTACAAAAACAATAGAAAAACGACGAAGAACACATAATAAAATTTATGGAATTTTAGTTCTTATTAAAATTAAAATTAAGTCATAAAAAATTAAGGATCTTCATTGGTTATTTGTTTATATTTAGTTTAAAATAGAAACGGTAAATATATTATGAAAGGATAGCTAATAATTAAAATAAGTGTCATCGAAAGTTTGGGACCAGTTCAAGAAAATATCATAAGATAAATCTCGGTGCCACGTAGTAGGATGCGCACTAATAATTTCAACTACAAATGGGGAAATATGCCAGCAATGAAAAATCAAATCGGATAATGATGCGGCTAATTATAATATTGAAAATTTACAACTACAAAAATGTATTGCGGTCTACAGAAAATCTACTATAGATAACAGTGGTACTACAGTTGATAAAGAGCTGAAAATGTTGTATGTAAATAAAGGAAACTGAAAAAATGATGGAAAATTTAAATCAATCGTTACTGACCGTGAAGCCAACATCCACTTTATCGGAGCGGTTTTTTTCTATTGCAGGAATTTAAAAAAAAATATTGCGACGCTGATGCATAGGCTGACTTCACCACAGCTCTGGAAACATAGTGTTCTGGATATATAATGAGCTAATATCCATAAAATACTTTAATTAAAAGCTAACCAATATTATGGACTTCGGAGTTCTAATAATAAAAATATTAAAGCAGGCAGTAGTCTCCCAACAAACATAAATTCTGTTGTACGAGAAAAAATAAAAAAATTTTTATCGGAAGTGATAAAGCGGAAGTTAGGATGCAGAACTGTTGTAAACCGTACTAAATGTGTATATACCAAATTTCATCCAACTCGATTATCAGGTACAGAAGTTATTGAGCTTCCAAAATAACAGGTGCTTGGAGGACCCCCTACCACTTTGTTCACTATCGCTAAAAAAACTAATCAGTTCTTTGCCATACATATTTGCATCTTTTTGCAAAGTGTAATCAAAATTACTTAATGAACGAATGTTGTATGCTACCAACAAACATTGAAACAATAAACAGGTGTTCGGGAGGACCACACCACTTATCCCAATATTGTCCAAAAACTAGTCAATTCTTTGTCAATAAAGTCTTTATCTTTTTTCAAAGTGCCATTAAGATTGATTAATGAATGAAATCTGTATGCTCCCAACAAACTTTAAAAACCAAGTGTGAAAAGTCAGCAGTTGTATGGTAGACCCCCCGCCACTTTGATCAATGTGTCCCAAAAGATGATAATTATCATTTCACTCTAATTGAACCCTTTTCCATAAGTTTCATTATAATCACTTCATTATTGTAGGCTGTATTGTGTATAAAGTCACTGAAAAAACTTCAAAAATTTACAAAAAAAAATTTACCGGAAGTGAAAAACCGGAAGTTGGGCTATAGAACTGTTGTAAACTGTACTAAATGCACATGTACCAAGTTTCATCCAATTCGATTATCAGGTACAGATGTTATTGAGCTTTAAAACAAACAGGTGTGTGGGACACCCCCCACCACTTTGTTCACTATCACTCAAAAACTAATCAGTTCCTTGCCATACATGTTTGCATCTTTTTCCAAAGTGTCATCAAAATTGGTTCACGAACGAATGCTGTGTGCTCCCAACAAACATTGAAAAAAGTGTGACACATTAAACAGGTGTTCGGGAGGACCCCCACCACTTATTCCAATATTATCCAAAAACCAATCAGTTCTTTGTTACTTAAGTCTCCATCTTTTTCCAAAGTGTCAGTAAAATAAATTAATGAATTAAGTCTGTATGCTCCCAACAAACTTAAAAAACAAAGTGTGAAAAGTCAGCATTCGTATGGTAGACCCCCCACCACTTTGATCAATGTGTCCCAAAATATGATAATTATCTTTTCACACTAATTGGAACCCTATACCATAAGTTTCATCATAATCACTCATTATTGTAGGCTGTAGTGTGCATAAAGACACTGAAAAAACTTCAAAAAGTACAAAAAAATTTTTTTACTGGAAGTGAAAAACCGGAAGTTAGGATGCAGAACTGTTGTAAACCGTACTAAATGTGTATATACCAAATTTCATCCAACCCGATTATCAGGTACAGAAGTTATTGAGCTTCCAAAATAACAGGTGCTTGGAGGACCCCCTACCACTTTGTTCACAATCGCTAAAAAAACTAATCAGTTCCTTGCCATACATATTTGCATCTTTTTGCAAAGTGTAATCAAAATTACTTAACGAACGAATGTTTTTTGCTTCCAACAAACTTTGAAACAATAAACAGGTGTTCGGGAGGACCCGTACCACTTATCCCCATATTGTCCAAAAACTAGTCAATTCTTTGTCAATAAAGTCTATATCTTTTTTCAAAGTGCCATTAAAATTGATTAATGAATGAAATCTGTATGCTCCCACGAAACTTTAAAAACCAAGTGTGAAAAGTCAGCAGTTGTATGGTAGATCCCCCGCCACTTTGATCAATGTGTCCCAAAAGATGATAATTATCTTCTCACACTAATTGAAACCTTTCCATAAGTTTTATCATAATCACTTCATTATTGTAGGCTGTAGTGTGCATAAAGATACTGAAAAAACTGCCAACAATTAAAAAAATTTTTTTTTACCGGAAGTAAAAAACCGGAAGTTGGGATGCAGAATTTTTGTAAATCATACTAAATACTTATGTACAAAGTTTCATCCAATTCGATTATCAGGTACAGATGTTATTGAGCTTTAAAAAAAAACAGGAGTATGGGACACCCCCCACCACTTTGTTCACTATCGCTCAAAAACTAATCAGTTCTTTGCCATACATGTTTGCGTCTTTTTCCAAAGTGTCATCAAAATTGGTTCACGAACGAATGCTGTGTGCTCCCAACAAACATTGAAAAAATGATGACACAGTAAACAGGTGTTCGGGAGACCCCGTACCACTTATCCCAATATTGTCCAAAAACTAATCAGTTCCTTGTCATTTAAGTTTCCATCTTTTTCCAAAGTGTCATTAGAATTGATTAATGAATGAAATCTGTATGATCCCAACAAACTTTAAAAACAAAGTGTGAAAAGTCAGCAGTTGTATGGTAGACCCCCCGCCACTTTGATCAATGTGTCCCAAAAGATGATAATTATCTTCTTACACTAATTGGAACCCTATTCCATAAGTTTCATCATAATCACTTCATTATTGTAGGCTGTACTGTGCATAAAGACACTGAAAAAACTTCAAAAAAGAACAAAAAAAATGTTTTTACCGGAAATAAAAAGCCGGCAGTTGGGATGCAGAACTATTTTAAACCGTACTACATACTCATGTACCAAGATTCATCCAATTCGCTTATCAGGTACAGAAGTTATAGAGCTTTCAAAAAAACAGGTGCTCCAGGGACCCCCCACCACTTTGTTCACTATCGCTCAAAAACTAATCAGTTCTTTGCCATACATGTTTGCATCTTTTTCCAAAGTGTCATCAAAATTCGTTTACGAACGAATGCTGTGTACTCTGTAATGAAGAGCTTTCTCATTGGCGAACCAATGAGAATGGCATAGCAGAATGCGTACCTAGAGCTATTTAACGCCTTAACGACTATAGCTCAGTCATCGTGGATTTGAAAGATTGTTATCTGCTGCTTCGACACAAATACAGAAATGTACGCAAATTACGTGAATAAACAGAAGTGGAAACAAAACGAATGGAAAAATGAAACTCTGGCGACCCCGTTTGCGAAAGAACCACTATCAACACGTCCAACCCCCAATCATTCCCATACACTTACGCTTCATACACGCCAACATTCACCCACACACTCAGACGGCGAAGCAAGACAATTAAGCTCCAAGACCCACAGCAAGTACCGCCAATGGTAGTAATCAAACCTAAGTTACATTGCTGTCATCCGATCAATATGATACAGCTTGCACACCACTGCCATTGCTGGTATACCGAGAATCAAATCTTAGAGCACGGGGAACGTCACACGCCATATTGAAAGTCTTTATTATTTATTTCCCTTTTTCGTTATTAATAATATTTTCAAAAATGTTTGAAACCGTACGGAATTACCAAAGAAATTATTACAGCTCCAAAAAAAGTTATAATTTCATTTGTAAGTTAAATAAATATTGCCAAACCAATTTAATTAAATACTTGTAGTTTACAGTTGGTTAATGTATAATACGGTTAATACATATAAAACATGACAAGAATTTATTTTTTGTTTGTTTGTTTGGTTTTCATATTTTTTGGGATGGATTTTTAATAAAAATACGAATGAATAAATTTAGGTAATATAATTTAATATAAAAAAAAGGTAATTGGAAAACGAGATGTTACCTAGGAGCAAAAATATTTCGATTATAATCATTTCCAAATTAGGCTGAAGGTGTCTCGCTACACGCATCGCCAGCTCACACACACACATGCATCGACAAGCAAGCCCCCATTCAATCACTTGTACACCCTTTCACACGCATTCACACTTCTACCTTAAAAAAAAAATAATTAAAATAAACCAAGTTCACTCACCCTATGATTAATCCTCCAGGCTTCAAAGTCTTACGGCCTTAGCCCTCCATCAGCGATGAATAATCCAACAGGCAAAGTATTACGGATAAAATTGTATAAATAATACTTGAATGCTGCGTTGAAATTCGGTAGACAACCAGAAAGTTACCAAAATGTTGAAGTGAAATTCGGTTGTAATAACACAAGAAAATTGTATATCAATGTTGAGTTGAACTTCGGTTGTAATCGCACCAAAATTGGATATCAATGTTGCGTTGAAATTCGGTAGCAAAAAAAAATTTTATATAACTGTTGCGTTGAAATACGATAGTAATAGCCAAAGTTTTGTATAAATGTTGCGTTGAAATAAATCAGGCAATTGTTGTAACAAATAACATAAATTTTGGATAAATGTTGCGTTGAAATGCAGTTGAAATAGCACAAAAATTTTATACAAATGTTGCGTTCAAATACGATAGTAATAGCAAAAGTTTTGTATAAATGTTGCGTTGAAATAAATCAGACAATTGTTGTAACAAATAACATAAAATTTGGATAAATGTTGCGTTGAAATAGCACAAAAATTTTATACAAATGTTGCGTTGAAATTCGGTTGTAATCGCACAAAAATTGTATATCAATGTTGCGTTGAAATTCGGTAGTAATAGCAAAAAAAAATTTTATATAACTGATGTTTTGAACTACGGTTGAAATGCGGTAGTAATAGCACAAAATTTTTATACAAATGTTGCGGCGAAATGCGGTTGTAATAGCAAAAATGTTATATACAGGTTGCGTTGAAATTCAGTTGTAATAGAAAAAAACTTTATATGAATATTGCGTTGAAATGCGGTTGTAATAGTAAAAATTTTATACAAATGTTGCGTTGAAATACGGTTGTAATAGCCAAAAATTGTACATAAATGTTGCGTTGAAATTTCTAAGCGATTGATGATAACATTAGATATCGATGTTGTAAATGTTGCGTCGCAATAGCTAGGCGATTACTGATCAATTTGGATATTAATACAAAAAGGTTGCACAACCTTAAGGCGACTGCTGATAAACCTTGTACAAATGCGGCGTCGCAAATACTCAGGACGATCAGTAATATAACAGAAAAAAAAACACAGTATAACGGCTTACTTGAAGCTAATCTCAAATGACTTTTGCTACGGTACACAAACCAGTTTATAAATTTAACACTCAGTGAATAAATAGCAATCGAGTTTAATTTATTAACGCTAAATGCATGAATAACATTATATTTTAATTTTACTAACCCTATATGCATAAAACGCATTAGATTTTAATTTACTAACCACTAAATGTATAAAACGCACCAGAGTTTAATTTACTAACACACATTAGATTTTAATTTTGCTCACGCTAAATGCATGAAACACATTAGATTTTAAGTTACTAACACTAAAATGTGTAAATAACATTATATTTTAATTTACTAACACTAAATGTACAAATAACATTCAATTTAATTTTGCTAGCACTTCATAATTTTGACAAGAAGAAGAAAAAACATATATAAAATTTTTTCATTTTGTTTAATTTATTTAATTGCGCTGATGAGTGATTAATTAAGATTCGGATTATTAGAATCGCGAATCACTAATTTTATTTTTAATAAAGATCAAAGTTCACTTCATCAGTTAGTTTTCTAATTTTTTTTTACGATTTATAATTTAGCAGCTGTTTTAGGTTTGATCTCGTCAAACTGACAGCCGTAATATATCATTCCAATCAGAATAATCAAATAGACTAAGAGATAAAAGATCGTATAGTCATCTCTTTTATAGTAATTTTAATATCGAAAAATATCGTTACCAATTTCGTAGTAGGGGAAACATGCAAGAGCGTTAGTACATTTTCCGTTTTAAAATAATTACTGATTGTTATTTTGTAATACATAAAATGGCAAGATGATTTCACGAAATAGGTTATTTCCAACGCATTGGGAGGAAATATTAACATATTAGAATGGATTAAACGTAAGTTTAACCGATTCTCTGATGTTTATGTATTATGAAATAATAGCTTAAAACAGTATTACAGTAAAATTGAGATTTATAGCGGAAAGTGAAATTGTTAACATTAACTATATAAGAAATTTACTATTTTTTTTTGTGAAGATAATGACAAAACGGTCTGTGGAATAATAGTTTTTAAATATTGAGACGTTTGGACAAATATGCACAGCGGTTTGAGGTTTGAAAACATTTTAGAGCAACTACGGTTAAGGTCCGAAGAATTCAAATTTTGGTAGTACGGTGAAACAACGCTGGTGAAAACGCAGTGTAAACCAATAATAGGATATTGTAAAGGAAATATTATTGTTAATGGTTTTATGCTAAGAACGAATTTATGTAACGAAAACTATATGAAAATATGACTATAGATTGTGGATGAATGAGAAACTATTATGAACTACGTATGGTAAGCAAAATTGTGAATTATGAGAAAACAGACATTATACAAATCGGGAACCCCACTGCTCTACGTTATCATACTCCAGTCTACATAACAGCTCCCAACAAACATTGAAAAAAGTGTGACACATTAAACAGGTGTTTGGGAGGACCCCCACCACTTATTCCAATATTATCCAAAAACTAATCAGTTCTTTGTTACTTAAGTCTCCATCTTTTTCCAAAGTGTCATTGCATTTATTGTTCTATTATGGATAGAACGAACAATAAAAGTTTACATGGATTGCATATTTGATCAGTAAAATTAATATTTCAAAAAAGATATTCAGCAGCAGGGACAACCGCTTCATAACAAATTTCATAAAATTACCCATTTAATTGAACTCTGCACCAATTTTTTTGCGAACCTGAACTCAGAGAAAGTGTGGTAAAAGTTATGTGGCTAGATGAATGAGTCCAGTTAAAAAGGGCGAATAAGCTTAGAAGAAGCGGATTACAGTAGGTCATAAAGTTTTTGTTCACCACTTCCTACTCCTAGGCTTTTAAAATTTAAATCCAATTGTAGTTGCTATATAGTTTTCGGTTCGTATTCTCTAAATTTGCTGCTGTTGAAAATTTCTCTTCGCTGAGTTTCTTTGTTAAAGCTTTTCAGCTGATTATGTCCAAACTGCACACTTGAAAAACGTAAATGGTTGCTTGTGTTCAGATTATATAGAACTAAATTTGATCTGATTCCGATGTATTTAAAATAACTGTGTGATATAAAAATGACCTACGCTCATTGTTTATCAACGACGTATTCAAGACATTTATTTTTCTCAGTCACAATCTTCAGAAATGCTGAATTTTTCAAGAAAAGGATAAGACAGTAGCAAAATAATTTAATTGAAATATATATCTTAACCCAGACTTATTGAACGATCGATTTAGATTACCAATTAAGGGAATCAAATAGAAAGTGAAACGTACACAATTAAAAATAATTTGAAATGTCATAATTCTGGTCTATCTATTTATCAAAAATTAAATAAAATGACCGTTAGGTCTAGAACAAATACCTACGAATTATTTCTATAGTTTACAAACTAACTAAAAGTATAAATAATCGAGAGTTTTAATAGAATACCAAAGTAGTAATTTCAACCAGCACTTTGGCCTGTTTGGAGTGAGGTTGCTTGCCTTATCTCTACTACCCTAGCAACAAATATCAGTAACGTTCATGTACCATATTCTTATAATGGTGGAAATTTTTACGAAGAAAACGTTAGTATAATTCATCATCAACCCCATTCAAAAACCTGTTTTATTATTTATCGTATATATGCAAAGTAAATATGAGAAACGAAACACTTCAACTTCAGCCTATGTTTTTCTTAAATATATATCAAAATTCCACTTATATAAATTACACCAATTTTTCTCCAACGTTTTTTTTCGAATTACACCATATTATATCTTCATCTAACCCCAATTCATTCTCAAAAACAGCTCTTCAGTGATATATTCATTAATTACCACTCAAAACTCAAATTCTAATTAATATTATTACACAGAGAGTACACAAAAATAATTTCATTTTTATAATTAATCATCTTGAAATACCTAAAACTAAAGCACAAAAAAGGGAAAATGATTTTTCTCTCTTTATATATATTTATTATTTCATTTTACGATCAACTAAATTTTCATTCCTAACATGTTACTTCAATTATGGTCCAAGAAAAATACTTTCGTATCGTAAAAATAATAATAATAAAAAAAAAATAATATTCGATTAGCTTATCATAGTGAAAATGAGTAAGCAATTTTAATTTAATTTAATTTTTATTTTTTGCTTCTGGTTTTCCCAGCTTTCTTTTTTCTCCGTATTTTTTCCATCTCATAAACGAAATAAGAAAATAATTGAAAACGTGGAAACATTTTTTTTTTTTGAGTTCAGTCATTTCGTTTATTATATTGGCAGCAAATTAAATTCATTTTTTCGGTATGCTTACAGGCTTTTTTTATTTTCACTTTCATTTTTATCAGAATAGTCGTGTATACATATTACATACACACGGGTAAATTTTTATTGTGAAAATGATTGATAAATTGAATTTGATGGCTGGAAATTATATTTGGATGATAAACTGTTTATTGATGTATATATAAAATTGATGTTCTAAAAGTAAGACTCGATAGAAAAATGTAATCAATTCAAACAGACAAAGAAGATAAAAAGTCGTAAGAAAACTAACTATAAAATATGTGAAAGTTAATAATATAAAAAAATGAAATCTAAGAGTTTATTAAGAAAAATGATTGAAGATTATGAATAAAAATTTCTAAAAAAGCATAATTGAATCCTAAGCTAAATATTTAATATGTCTTAGTCTAGGTCTTTGATAAAAAAACACAATTAATATAAGTCAAAGCATGAGTCTGAGTCTGAGTCTGAGTCTGAGTCTGAGTCTGAGTCTGAGTCTGAGTCTGAGTCTGAGTCTGAGTCTGAGTCTGAGTCTGAGTCTGAGTCTGAGTCTGAGTCTGAGTCTGAGTCTGAGTCTGAGTCTGAGTCTGAGTCTGAGTCTGAGTCTGAGTCTGAGTCTGAGTCTGAGTCTAAATCTGAGTCTGAGTCTGAGTCTGAGTCTGAGTCTGAGTCTGAGTCTGAGTCTGAGTCTGAGTCTGAGTCTGAGTCTGAGTCTGAGTCTGAGTCTGAGTCTGAGTCTGAGTCTGAGTCTGAGTCTGCGTCTGAGTCTGAGTTTGAGTCTGAGTCTGAGTCTGAGTCTGAGTCTGAGTCTGAGTCTGAGTCTGAGTCTGAGTCTGAGTCTGAGTCTGAGTCTGAGTCTGAGTCTGAGTCTGAGTCTGAGTCTGAATCTGAGTCTGAGTCTGAGTCTGAGTCTGAGTCTGAGTCTGAGTCTGAGTCTGAGTCTGAGTCTGAGTCTGAGTCTGAGTCTGAGTCTGAGTCTGAGTCTGAGTCTGAGTCTGAGTCTGAGTCTGAGTCTGAGTCTAAGTCTGAGTCTGAGTCTGAGTCTGAGTCTGAGTCTGAGTCTGAGTCTGAGTCTGAGTCTGAGTCTGAGTCTGAGTCTGAGTCTGAGTCTGAGTCTGAGTCTGAGTCTGAGTCGGAGTCTGAGTCTGAGTCTGAGGCTGAGTCTGAGTCTCATTCTGAGTCGGAGTCTGAGTCTGAGTCTCAGTCTGAGTCTGAGTCTGAGTCTGAGTCTGAGTCTGAGTCTGAGTCTGAGTCTGAGTCTGAGTCTGAGTCTGAGTCTGAGTCTGAGTCTGAGTCTGAGTCTGAGTCTGAGTCTGAGTCTGAGTCTGAGTCTGAGTCTGAGTCTGAGTCTGAGTCTGAGTCTGAGTCTGAGTCTGAGTCTGAGTCTGAGTCTGAGTCTGAGTCTGAGTCTGAGTCTGAGTCTGAGTCTGAGTCTGAGTCTGAGTCTGAGTCTGAGTCTGAGTCTGAGTCTGAGTCTGAGTCTGAGTCTGAGTCTAAATCTGAGTCTGAGTCTAAGTCTGAGTCTGAGTCTGAGTCTGAGTCTGAGTCTGAGTCTGAGTCTGAGTCTGAGTCTGAGTCTGAGTCTGAGTCTGAGTCTGAGTCTGAGTCTGAGTCTGAGTCTGAGTCTGAGTCTGAGTCTGAGTCTGAGTCTGAGTCTGAGTCTGAGTCTGAGTCTGAGTCTGAGTCTGAGTCTGAGTCTGAGTCTGAGTCTGAGTCTGAGTCTGAGTCTGAGTCTGAGTCTGAGTCTGAGTCTGAGTCTGAGTCTGAGTCTGAGTCTGAGTCTGAGTCTGAGTCTGAGTCTGAGTCTGAGTCTGAGTCTGAGTCTGAGTCTGAGTCTGAGTCTGAGTCTGAGTCTGAGTCTGAGTCTGAGTCTGAGTCTGAGTCTGAGTCTGAGTCTGAGTCTGAGTCTGAGTCTGAGTCTGGGTCTGAGTCTGAGTCTGAGTCTGAGTCTGAGTCTGAGTCTGAGTCTGAGTCTGAGTGTGAGTCTTAGTCAGAGTCTGAGTCTGAGTCTGAGTCTGAGTCTGAGTCTGAGTCTGAGTCTGAGTCTGAGTCTGAGTCTGAGTCTGAGTCTGAGTCTGAGTCTGAGTCTGAGTCTGAGTCTGAGTCTGAGTCTGAGTCTGAGTCTGAGTCTGAGTCTTAGTCTGAGTCTGAGTCTGATTCTGAGTCTGAGTCTGAGTCAGAGTCTAAGTCTGAGTCTGAGTCTGAGTCTGAGTCTAAGTCTGGGTCTGAGTCAGCGTCTGAGTCTGAGTCTGAGTCTGAGTCTGAGTCTGAGTCTGAGTCTGAGTCTGAGTCTGAGTCTGAGTCTGAGTCTGAGTCTGAGTCTGAGTCTGAGTCTGAGTCTGAGTCTGAGTCTGAGTCTGAGTCTGAGTCTGAGTCTGAGTCTGAGTCTGAGTCTGAGTCTGAGTCTGAGTCTGAGTCTGAGTCTGAGTCTGAGTCTGAGTCTGAGTCTGAGTCTGAGTCTGAGTCTGAGTCTGAGTCTGAGTCTGAGTCTGAGTCTGAGTCTGAGTCTGAGTCTGAGTCTGAGTCTGAGTCTGAGTCTGAGTCTGAGTCTGAGTCTGAGTCTGAGTCTGAGTCTGAGTCTGAGTCTGAGTCTGAGTCTGAGTCTGAGTCTGAGTCTATATCTGGGTCTGAGTCTGAGTCTGAGTCTGATTCTGAGTCTGAGTCTGAGTCTGCGTCTGAGTCAGAGTCTGAGTCGGAGTCTGAGTCTGAGTCTAAGTTTGAGTCTGAGTCTGAGTCTGAGTCTGCGTCTGAGTCTGAGTCTGAGTCTGAGTCTGAGTCTGAGTCTGAGTCTGAGTCTGAGTCTGAGTCTGAGTCTGAGTCTGAGTCTGAGTCTGAGTCTGAGTCTGAGTCTGAGTCTGAGTCTGAGTCTGAGTCTGAGTCTGAGTCTGAGTCTGAGTCTGAGTCTGAGCCTGAGTCTGAGTATGAGTCTGAGTCTGAGTCTGAGTATGAGTCTGAGTCTGAGTCTGAGTCTGAGTCTGAGTCTGAGTCTGAGTCTGAGTCTGAGTCTGAGTCTGAGTCTGAGTCTGAGTCTGAGTCTGAGTCTGAGTCTGAGTCTGAGTCTGAGTCTGAGTCTGAGTCTGAGTCTGAGTTTGAGTCTGAGTCTGAGTCTGAGTCTGAGTCTGAGTTTGATTTTGAATTTAGGTCGTCCTAAAATGTTTGAGATAAAATTTCAAGAAGCAAAACAACCATTAAATCCCTAAATATATAAAAATTTCTTAGAATTGATTAACAGATTTTTTCCTATTTTACTTAAAAAATATATAACTTAATTTTGTGTCCCGACACCAACCGAAAAAAAATCCTAATATTGTTGAATCTGTTGATCTCAATGTCATATACAAAACAGACAAAAACATGAATTTAAGTTGTGTTTTATCTCAATGAAGAAAAAGGTTTCAAAAACTATTAACTTTTGTTGCTATAATGAAGCAATTGAAATTTAAAACCTAGAAAAAAATCGAAATAAAAATCTAAATCTATTCTCTGAATAACTTAATCAGTTTTTTTGTGCAATTTGAATACTTTCGTTTTTTTTTTATTTTAGCATATTGAATCTCTTCACAAGCTCTTTGATATAATTTTTTATCATTACCAATCTTTTAAGCTTTAAGCTTAATCCTTAAAATAAGTAAGTTTCCTTATAAAATAAAATTTTTATTCTATCTAAATTTAAATGTACCAAATAAAAAGAACTTTGTTTTACAAAAAATAGACAATGCTATCGGCCTTTTTAGTTTTTACAATATTTTTTGTTGCAGTAATTCATTGAACTAAAGATTACAGTTTACAAGAATATTTTGTTTAACGTTTATTTTCTACCTCAAATGAGAAATAAAAAAATTATAATTTCTTTCTGTAAATTTTAAAAAAAAAACAATTTTCTTTTTCTATTTTGTATTTTGTATGATTTTTTTTCTTGGAAGTCTTCTACATTTTTCTGATGCTGGAGCTGAACAGAGACACGAATTGAATATATAAGTTTATTCATTGAGAAAATAATTTTTTATATTTTATTTTGCTGTCTTGCGATTCATTATTTCTATTTGTTTGGTTGTTTATTTATTTATTTATACACAAGGAAAATACCAAAACCAAGGAAAATTTTCTGTTATGAGAACATAATCTTATTTAAATCAATGTTAATGAAATATTCATGATGTGATTGTGGTCACAATCACTTGTATGTATTGATAAATAATATAAGGAAATTTGTTGAATATTTTTTCTTGTTTTTTGGGATGTTGAAGAGTGGGAGTTCTGAGATTTTTGTTTTGTATTTTGATAGTTTTCTTTATTGTTCAGTTGTGAATTTTTTGAAGGGACAGAAAAAGAACGATGAAAGGAAGTTAGAAGGGACAGTGAATTAGTTGCAAGAAGCAACTGCTATGATATTATTCGTCATCAGAACGTGAACAACTTCGAAATCTTAGATATTTTATTCATCACAAAACCATTCCTAATACCACAAAACAGAAAGGTAAACAAGTAAGATGTCAATACATTTTACGTGATGTTTTAAATGTTAAAGAATTATATATACTTAGAGTGACCATTCGTACTGATTTTATCAGTACAGTACTGATTTTCTAGCTTCTGTACTGATAGACATACGCGGTACTGATTTTTACTGATTTTTAAAATTATGTACTGAAAGTACTGATTTTTAAGAAAATTGTTGAATTTTACTTTAAGCTTCAATTTAAATAAGGAAATAAAACAATACGTATCATCGTTTGGTATAAACTTGTAATAAAAATTATTTGAAAAATAGTACATTTTGCTACAAGAGATGAAAACGCTGCTTTTTCGTGATTGAAAATTTATTCACGAGACGTGTTAGCGTCGAGTGGGGCAATTTCACGAACGTAAAATGTTTCTCGCGTAGGAAATACAATTTTTTCTATGATAACAATTGAAAAGTCTATTTTCATCACGCTTAATGACCTGTGAAAATGGGTTCTTTTACAACTATATAGTGTAAAAAGAATAACAAATCGCAGTTGCTATGGTTGCTCATATAATTTTACAAAGTTTTTTAAACAACACAACCATAAAAAAATAGAATATGAATTTTTAATGTAATTTTGTCAATTTTTAATTTTATAATTTATAGTAAATATCGATTAAAAATATACTATCATAGAAAAAATTGCATTTCCTACGCGAGATAAAAACGTTTTTCGTTCGTAAACATGTCTCACTCGCCGCTAGCGCGTCTCGTGTACAACTGTTTACTCACGAAAAAGGAAAATAGGAAGGAAAATATGCTATTTCAAGCAGGCTTGAGATAATAGATATTTCATTTGCTATCATAGAAAAAATACTTTTATTTTTAAAAGGTGGAGTTACCCACGGAAAAAAGATCAAAATTCTAACCCTGTGTTTCCCAAGCAATCGTGGCGGAAAATTGTATTTCATAAAATTCTGGTGTTGGTTTCAACAAAATTTTCTTAAACTAATTAAAAAAATTAAAACAGATTTGTCTACTTCGTTCACACTTTACCATTCGGCTTAGAAGAGTCATAGGGGAGACTAAGGAGACTAAGGATGCTACATATTTTAACTCTTAAAATTTTGTACTGATTTTACTTAGAAAAAAAATGGTCACCCTATATATACTGGAAATGAAATATGGATTTACTCATATGAACCTGAAATAAAACAATAGTCAACATAAAAATTGAAGTCGTCGAATCATCCTACACCATGATAATATCAAATCATACCATTTTACGAACAATCAATTACTTCAAACGTGAAAACATTTTTGATTTAATAAGTTATCCAAAACATGATTCTGTTTTTTTTATGGATCTTTTATAGCTGTTGGTAGTTAGTTTATGGATCGTTGAAAGTTCTGGTAATTGGTATTGGATTTAAATGAACCATTGAATAACTTAACTTTAGAACCCAACTGAATAACTCAACTTTTGGCAAACAAGACAAACTGTTGTATCAAAACTAGAGTCAATAGTGGCACGACTGTGGCACCGCCAAAATTTATTTTTAAAGTGAAACGTCTTTAGGCACGATGAAAGTAAAATTTGAAGGTTGCGACTGACCAAAGTCTTCACAAAAATTTATTATGATCAAAACTCATGTTACTTTAAAGAAGTAAAAACGGTACCCTATTTTTAGAATTCTGTGTCCATACGAATTTCTACATAATCAATTTACTCACAAACTCCAAGTGCTATCAAGTTGAAATTTTCTACAGTTTTTAAATGTGTTTTTCCACGCCTACTGAAAACAAAAAAAATTCTAACATTTGTTTTCATCTATATTTTATGAACATAGATAAGGAGGTAGTAAAACAAAAGTTTTTGTAAGGAATCGAGTTTGGTTTAGAAAAATCGAAAAAGATCAAAATATTTTAAAAAAAATTTCATTGATTTTTCGACTGCTTAGTTTTTTTGATATTGTCAAAAACATGTGTTGTTTTTCTTGTCCCTCCCTTATCCTAGTTTCTCCTAGTTTTGTAACGCCGGACTATTTGCAATTTTTTTCTAAAAATAGCAGTTTTCAAATCCCATAATAATTTTATTAATTTTCTTAAATTATGGTAAACGTAGCGACATTTTTCTGTACTACTGTGGACGGTTTCGTTACGTCACTTAATAAGCATGTTTATTTTTGCTGGAAGGGGAAAACAGAAGATCGATGGAATGATATAAAAGTACGAATTGTTTAAATCAATTCGATTAGTATAATTTTGAAAATCAGATGATTAAAATCAAAAGTTTGATTAAATTATTACAATAATTGTTTAAGTTTTTTAATATATAAATAAAAATCAAATTTTGTGGAAAATAATGTTACAAAAAAAATTATGATTGTTTTTTTTTGTGTTGAGTTATTTTTTTCATAAAAGAGTGATGATGTTGTTTAATAAAGAAATTTATTGGTTCAAAATCATTGAAAAAAAAAAGAAACCATATTTGTAAATTTTGATTATTATTGTGAGAAAAAAGCGAATCATAAATTAAAGAAGAGAAACAAAAATGAGATTATTTGTTCAGCTTTCATCATTTTCTAAAACAATATTATTGTCACCATCCACGATATTCTTATTTTGCACAATATCTTTAGCATCATAAGGAAAATCACTTGGTGTTCGAAGGTTCGATGTTAAAGTGTTATTAAGAATCTTTGAGTAATGTAAAATTTTATGCAACCATCAAACAATCAATGCAAATGAGGATGGTTTATGTGATATGAATGGAAATGGACAACTTATGAAAAGCCGAGTAGAATTATGTGTCGTTAGTTATACAAGGACACTAGAAGATGGAACAGTTGTAGAGAATGAAGAAAATACTGTTGTTCAAACTGGTGATGTTATGAAAGTTATTGTTTGTGATTGTAGTTTTATCCATCCATATGTTGCGTTGATGAAGGAAAACTGTTACAGCAATGGTAGGTGTTATATGATATTGGAAAACAACACTAATCAGAAATGTTAATGTAAGTTTTTTATATATTTAGATTTGTATAATTTTTGATTTTGTTTTTGATTAAATTATTTTCATGTTAGTAAATTAATAGTATTTTTCTGTGATTAATTATTTTACTAATATGAAAATAATTTAATCAAAAACAAAATCAAAAATTATACAAAGTTAAATTTAAGAAAAAAAAGCTTACATTTGTTTTCCTGATGAATGTTGTCTTCTAACATCATATAAAGTACGCCTTGACGTTTTAATTCATAACAACATCCATCTCTGTAACAGTTTTCCTTCACCAATGCATCATGTGGATGGATAAAACTACCATCACAAACAAAAACTTTCATGACATCACCAGTTTGAACAACAATATTTTCTTCATTATCTACAACTGTTCCATCTTCTAGTGTCCTTGTATAACTAACGACACATAATTCCTCTCGACTTTTCATAAGTTGTCCATTTCCAACCATATCACATAAACCATCCTCCGTTGTTTCATTATCATCATTTATACTTTTGTTTTCTTCAGCCTTCAGTTCTTCATGGGCATTCGACAAATCTTCGAACGAACTTTTAATTGATATATCAGGTTCCATTTTTATTTAATTTTTCAAAATAAATACGATTTTGAAATTAAAACTAGTGATTTAAAAAAAGTCTAAGTAGGAAAAAACACAAATAAAATTTTTATTCTTAGCTTTTGAATTTATTTATGTAAAAATTTTTATTAACTTTTGTTTTCAAACACATCACAATTTTATCTTAATTTACAATATTATACTAACTTTTGGTTTTAATCATTTGATTTTCAAAATTATAGTAATCTAATGGTTTTAAACAATTCGAACTTTTATATCATACCATCGATCTTCTGTTTCCCCTTCCAGCAATAATAAACAATTCCCTTTTTTCCATGTTAAAAAAAACCATTTATATAAACATGTTTATTAATTCAAATTTAGTGACGTAACTAAACCGTCAACAGTAGCACAGAAAAATGTAGCTACTTTACCACAATTTAAGAAAATTAATAAAATTATTATTGAGTTTGAAAACTATTATTTTTAGAACAAAAATTGAAAATAGTCCGTCGTTACAAATTTTCACTAAAACTCATTACAACATAAACAAATAAATAAAAAAACTTCAATATCACAATCAAAAGAAATAATTTAATTTTCTATAAAAAAATTTACCTTTTAATTATTATTAAATTTACATAATAATAGCCTTTGTTTAATTTTAATTCACTACTAATCTTCTGATTTAAATTTATAGATTAATCGATTTAAATTTATACTAATCTTCAATCCAAACAGTTTGATCGCTTATATACATACACATATTATTAGGCTTCCTGTTACACTTTCCAAGCAATTTTTACTAATACAGATATCAATTCTACTTTTTTCAAATTAAAAAATCATTTATGTAAAACATGTGTTATTAATACGAGTGACGTAACTATACCATCAACAAAAAAATGATCACCAGTAGTACAAACAAATGTCCCTACGTTTAGTACAATTGAAGAGAATAAATTAATAAATTTTAGCGAATTTCTTTGAATATGAATACTATTATTTAAAAGCAAAAATTGAAAATAGTCCGTCGTTACTATTTTGTTATAAAAATGTTTTATTTCATTGTTGCCCATTGCATGGAAATTGGTTCTATTGTATATTATACCAAAAACTTCCACACCGAGTAGTACTTTGAAAGATAATTTTTTTGAAAACCAGATTTCACAAAAAAAATTTATTGCATTTGTTCAAAACAACAGTTACCACGATGGTTTGTGATACATACAAGTTTCAGTAATCGTGATTGACAAAACCCCGGCTAGAAGACATGTAAGAAAATTCAATGCTCCAACTATAAACGAATTGACAGTTATTATAATGGGCAATCAATTTCATCCGAGATGCCATTAATTGTTCCACCAATACATGCTCTAGATATGTATGCAAAAACATTCGAATTAGAACGTTTGATATTCACCCGTTTAAATCAAACCAAACCTTTCTCTGAAGTTCCAGTTCATATGCGAGAACCAATTTAATATGACGGTTATACGCAACTAACGCATATACACATGCACATTGCACATTCGCTTACTCACATTCTAATCTGGCTTAAATCAAAATCATTTCATATCCACACTGCCAATATCCGATGCTCACTTCGATAAGGATTTGTAGGAAGTTGTGACGAAAACTATGTAACATGGACTTTGCAGAATACTGAATCTTCAAAATGCTTAAAGTTATTTCCTCAAAGATTCAATCAGTTACAGGAAATTCAGTTATATAAAACGATGAAGATCCTTAATACAAAAGAAGGCCGGCATCAGATGGCGGTAAATTAACAACCATATAGATATGCAAACAAGAACATGGAAATAGATTACAACCGACATTCTTTGCTATAAAGAACATACTGAGCGCACATAAACGTGGAATGCTGTATTTCAGTCTTGGTAATCGCAAAATAAGTTCTCATTCTACTATCAGCCACCGTCAAATGAATCTGCTTCTGCTGCTTCGTTCAATGTAAAATTTCGTCGTTGATATTTTACATTAGGGGGTCACTGGTCTGATAAGACCATGCTGCGAAACTTGGCGAACCCGAGGTATCTTAGCTACAGTGGACTGCTGTCTGCTATTGCAAACCGTAAACTGTTTTTATGTCCAGCGGGAACGAGGAGGGGGGAGGGGGAAGGCTTGGCTTAGTCGCGCCTGGGTCGTCGGAAGGCGCTCCCTTATTAGTACCCTTTGGTGGGTACACACTAGAGAGAACTCAGTTAGGATCAAACTATGAAAAGTACGTAGCCTCTGGGCCCCTGTCGTCCGCAGTTGTGTCTTTCTATTATTTTTATTTTTAGTTCTATTCTATTTTTTTTAAGAGTGGATGATATAATCAAAGCAAATGTTACCCCATTTTAATGTTTTGACATGCTTATTTTAACTAAAAGAATTAAAAAATAGAGTTCGAATTAGTTAATTAATTAGTAAATTTTTTTTTAAAAGCTCTATCCTTACTATAAAATTGTAAAGTTTACAAAGAGGCTCTAATTCTTGTTCGTGGGATATCTAATTTTAAAAATTATTAATCCAAATAAAATTCTAATTTTTCATCATTTTTTCGAACTTCAGTGGTTAAAATTTTTTGTTAATAAAAATTGTTCGAAAAAATGATGAAAAATAAAATTTTATTCGGATTAAAAATCTTTAAAATTAAATATCTCAAGAATACAAATTATAACATATTTGCAAATTAAACATATTTTAGAGTAAGGATAGAACTATTTAAAAAAAAAATAGCTACATTGGATTGGCAAAATTTTCATTTTTCATACATGCCCTGCTTAAACTATGCACTTTAAAAAAATTGTAAAATAAGTTTTATTTGTTATTTTGTCCATATATATGCCAAGTTTCAGAAAAATCAAAAATGGTCAGGTACAAATTTCGACTTTTTCACCTGTATAGATCACATCTGAAATTTTCGATTATTTATCAGTTAAAATGCATGACTTGGACAGTATAACTGTTCCAAATTTTTTTTCGTTTTTTCTTATTTTCGATTTCTAAACTTACATATTTATGTTAGGTCGCACAATTACGATCTCTATTTGAATAACAAAAGAAGTTTTGATTCTATCATGTTAAGAAATATTGAAATGGCTTATAGCAAAACTGGAAATAAGAACGTGCTTTTGTAAACATTGTATTATCGAAAACGATAAAGTTTGTAATTGTAAATGAGTTTATCCTTAAGAGCAGAAAAAGTTTTTTCATCGAACTTTCAAATAGAGATACAAACTCATATACTTCTATTTTATTTTCAATATTCGCATCTCTTATATGATAAGAATAAATTGAATCGAACAACCTTCACTTTCTTACGAAAATCAAATCAATCAATTTTTTGAATTTTTCTTCGTTTTGTTTTACGAATCATAGAAATCTTTTCATAGTCATACCTTCAATTCAAGAAGTCTAGACACGTATTTTTATGTAAAATGCGATAAATGAACCTAATGTTCGAATCTTTCTATTACATGACATAACATTATCGATCGATTTTGTTTTCTATGATTTCATCTTAACTTAAATTCACACATTTTGTGTAAAAAAAAAAAGTTAAATGAAACTTTTCATTTTCATTGAAAAGTGTATACCGTCAACGTGAAAAAGGTAGATAGATTGATTTAAATCAAAAAATAAAACCATAAAATACAGGAAATACATTTTATACATTTAAATTGAGCTATTTGTGATAAATTTCAATCAAATGAATACATCGACCTAAAAGTTGGAAAATTGAAACAAATTGTGTTATTCAAAAGATTTTTAAGGTGTTACAATACAGATGTAGGGAGTTGGGTGTTTATTTGATTGATATGTTTGTTTTAAATGAGCGTTGGATTTAAAATTTCTTTACAAACTTTTGTTTTTGGGTTTAAAATTTAAATTGAAGCGACATTATGTAAAGTAATTGAAACTTTGTTATTCGTCAAAAAAGTGGGATAAAGATAGATATGGAAGCTGTGTTTCCTTCATTCGGCTCAGAGTTAAGGTTTGACGTGTTAAACGTAGAACCAACAACAATATAACCCACATATTTATCATATTCAAGGTCTATGATCTTTAAACTTTAGTTTATTAAATTTACAATAGATGGCACATACATAGTTTTTTTTTTCGATATTTTCAATATTTTAGTAGTCTATTAATTTTGAAATTATTTTTTGGACTTTTTGACTTCTGATTGATTGATTGACAAATGATTTCGTTGCACCTCATTGTATCCCAGTACGGAGATTGTGTGTCGTGAAATTTGAACGTGACTTCCAAAGCGCTCTATACTGTAATTTTAGAGAAATTTCATTTTTTTTAAAAGGCTTTCATGCTCCATGTAGGACCGTTGCCAGCCTAATCAACTTTGAATATTCACCACGGTCATTCGCAACAGCGACATAATTACCATGGCAGCCGATTTTTTTAAGTTCGTTTATTACGTCAGTCTCCCATTATAGTCGTGGTCTACCTCGCGGTCGCCTACTCCCTGGGGTATTAACGTACATTTTTATAATCATTCCAGACTGTGAATCGGCTCGTACAACATGTCCAAACCAAGCAATCCTATTAAAACAAGTGATACAAGCTATTATATCAGGACACTCAATAAGGCCTCTGATCTCAAAGTTATACCAGGTTCTATACTCTCTATCGTCTGTCTTAAGTGGACCAAAAATGAAGCGTACTATCTTACGCTCAAATACAGATAAATGCGATTTGTCATTTTGTGTAAGGGTCTACGTTTGTGACCCATACATCACAACCGGTCTAATCAATGTCTTGTATAACTTGAGCTTTGTGTTAGTTGATACATACTGCAGCGATTCGAGCTTTTATATCTGTAAGTACGCTGTTGTTTGAGTCAAGCGTTGATCCCTAATGTTTAAAAGATTCAACTCCCTCAATTCGTTCATCGCCGCACATCAAATCCTTCTTCTCAGTCTCTATTGAAACATTCATATGTTTGGTTTTATTGTAGTTAATTTGCAGACCAATTTTTCAAGCACCACTCTCAAGCGACTTGAAAGTCTCACTCATAACAGCTTCACTTCGGCCGAGGATGACAACATCATCAGCCTAAGCAATCATATGTACTGAGTTTATTGATAAGATATTGTTATTAGTTGGTAGTAGGGTTTCTAAATGTCCGACCTATTTGATTATCCGGATATCGAATACATAAAAAATAAATTATCCGGATAATCTGGATATCCGGATAATTAAAACAAATAATAAGACATATTTTTTATTTTGCGGTATTTAATTCATTTATGCATATTTTTTGTATATCTATATTAATTCATATTTATACATAGTCACAAAATAACAAAAATAGTAACAAATCATAAAATAACAATAAAAAATAGAATTAATCATAAATTTAACGAAATTATTGGTTCATTTTTAAAAACGCATGTTAGAAAAATTATTGCATTACATGTTGTTCGAAATTGAGTCGAGTTCCAATTTTTGTCCTGGTGAGACCAGCAATTGAAAAAACGCGCTCTGTTGCAGTCCAGATAGGTTAATATATGTTAATAATGCGCGATATAGAATATTTAAATTGTCTGTCATTTTTTATAATAATAATTTAAATAAACAAAATCTTTTTTCGCTAATGTTGAACTTTCTTCATTCTGCTTCTCAACATGATTATAATTGAAGGATTTGCATTCTCAAGTTGTTTCTGCAGTGACGATATCTTACAAACTTCACTACTTAGACTTTCTTCATCCTTACTTTCAATAGTAATTTCTTCAGTGATTTCTTCAGAGTCATCATAATCACAGGTGGATGTATTCTTCTAAAAATTTCTGCTGCCAATGCAATAGAGGCACCATTTGTAACATAATGAAAATATTTATTGGAATGTGGAATATTGCCTGTTTGTAAAAAGATTAACATAACCATAAGGAATTTATCACGACGTTCATCTATTCGATTTTTTATCTGTTTAATTAACTTTTTTGAAAAATTCGTTCCACATTCTTCTAACTTTTTGAAAACAACTTTGTAAACGCCTCCAGCAGTCAAGAGCGTCGCTGAATTTTCGCTTAATTCTTTTACAGCCTTTTCCAGTGGAAATAAGAGATCTAACAACTCTCTCTTTTTTATACCATAAAATTTTAAAATACTTTTCGTTACAGTAAAGAAATTTTTAGGCATGACAAAGCCATTACTTCGGACATATCTATAATTCCACTATAGCATTCATTGAAAACTCATCGTCTGTCACACATCGAGACAAAATTTCATACGGGGTTTCATTTTTAAGAATTTTGTAATTCCACCATCACCGGAAATCACTTTTAAGTTACGTTTAAGTTAAGTTTAAAATCACATCACTTTTAAGTTTTTTTGATGTAGATTGTTCATGAATTTTATCGATTGAAGTTAAAGTTGAAGCTGAATTTATGATTATTTTATGAACTTTTAAATGATTTATCCTTTACATCCAATTTGTTTACTGCAATGCATAACAGAAAGCAACATCATTTTTTTTAAATTTTTTTTTTAAATGATTCCAAACTTCAGAGCGTTTTGACGATGTATAGCCAGTGCTTTTAAAAATTTTAAATCTGTTTGTTGTTAAATAAATTTACTAATATAGTAATAATTTACTGTATTTATAAAGCAGATGCAAAATATATAAATTATCAAAAAGAATTTTCTGCTCTAATAACCTTTAAAAAACTAGTGCACTTCAGATTTTATTGACGGGGTGCATGTTTTTAAAACAATAATTTTTTTAAATCAACATCAAATAAATATTTGTAACAACCCTTTACACTGCAGATTGACGAAGTGTGTCATAAAATATTCAAAGATTACAGTTTTCATAACATTGAAGTTGTCAATAAATTTTTACTTACAGTCACTTCACTGCACTAATAAACTTTGCAACGCAGTTTAAATATTTATTTTTAATTTTGAAACGCAGTTTGATTAATTGTTTTACAAAATAAAGGTTTTTTTAATATCCGGATAGTTACAAAAAAGTATCCGGATAATCGAATAGTGAAAATTGGTCGAATAATCCGGATAGTTCGATATCCGGATATCCGGATTAGAAACCCTAGTTGGTAGTTTCTTTTGACGGCACACTTATTTCAAGGCTAAATTAAAAAGTACAGGAGAGACAGCATAACCTTGTCTTAAACCGGAGTCGACTTTAAAAATTTTTCAATTTATTTTTTAATGTTTTTAATTTTAAGTACACAGCATTGAGAGTTCTGTACTGTCATTTTGCATAGTAACACCAGTTTACTAGGAATTCCCATTGACACCAGAGCAGACCATAGAGTCTCTCGTTCGAGAGAGTCGTACGCCTGCCTGAAATCAATGAAGAATTGGTGCACAGGTATGTTGAACTCTCGGCAAAATCATCCTTATCGAGAAAAGTGCATCGGTAGTACCTCGACCCCAACAAAAACCACTCTGATATTCTCCAAACAGTTGTTCAGCAAAAGGTTTGATTTTGGATAGCAAAATGTAGGAAAAGTTCTTATATGCAGAGGACAACGCCGCTTCGAATACCTCCTTGGTTGGTTCGTCTCCATGTATTTTTGACGTACGAATAAGCGTTGCTCGTCGCCCGACTTGTTGTAGTAAAACCAATTACGTGTTTTACCACAACAACTCACCAAAAACACCTAAACTCCCAAACTAACATTTTGCGAACATTCTAATAAATTCCAAAACTAATAGATCTATATATTTCCAAAAGAACTTCTAAACAAACATCTCCCAATATCCAAACTAATCAATTAATTAATATAAATTTAAATCCAAAAATAAATAGACCAACAAAAACAAACGCTGACTAAAACTTTAGTTTTAGTATTCCAAATTACAAAACCGCTTTGTTTAAATAAAATTTAAAGAAATGTTAAACTCGCAAAATTACATTATGTAACTTTTAAGTACAATAAAATGAAATAAAAACAAAAACAAAAGTTTTGGTCAGTGGGTCGAATTTATTGCATAGTAATTAACAAAGAGTTTCAATTTAAAATAAAATTTCAACGCGCAATCAATTTGAAATTTTAAAACGATTTTCAATTAATCGACAAAGTATTAAGTGGGCAGTCACAATCAGAGAGTCGAACGGTAACCACAAAACGGTATAAGTCATTATTCAAAAAGTTAATCAAAAACATGTTAATGTTATAAATTATTCAATTATTCAAATAAACAAACCAATTTTTATAACAAGATAATATATTAATGTAATCCAGTGAATCTAATAAATAAATCTACAAGTGAGTCCAGCGATTATTTCTGTAATAAACAATTCAATTATTCAAATGAACAAACCAATATTTAAATCAAGAAAATAAATTTATTTAATAAGCTTATTCAGTGAATCAAATAAATAAATCTACAAGTGAATCCAGCAATTGTCGAACCAAGAAATCAGTGATTTAATATATTAGCCAGTATTATTAAATCATTCCGTGATTCGAACCGTTAATAGTTTAATAAATATACCGGATTCACATCATTAGATAATAGTGTACCCGAGTTTATACTGGCACTACGTTTTATTGTATGGTAGTGTTGTTATATTGGCGCTACATTGTTGCTGGTCACTTAAGTTGAGAAGATTCTCAAAATAAGCGGCCCAAGTATCAAAAATGTTTTAAGATCTACTTGTAGCTCCCCATCTTCGTTTTGAATAGCAGTCGATCTAGTTGAGGGTCCTTCTTTAAGGTTTTAACCTGTTGAAAGAAGTTACGCGATTAATTTTCATTATTGAAGCTTTCAATCTCCTCACACTGTCTCTTCCACCATTCTCTCTTCGTTCGTTTACATAGCTTTGTAACGGCTTGCCTTACCCGTTTATAGTTCTCTTTCGTGGACCTGGTGTTGCGTTCTTGTAGACACTTCAGATAGCAATATCTTTTGTATTGAATAGCATCAAGGCATGCTTGATCCATCCATGGCTTTTGGGAGTGGTTCTGTGGTCGTCCAAGTACTCCCTCAGCAGCGCTTAAAACAGCATCTTTGAGAAAATACCATGACTAATCAACGTCTCCCTTAATGGTTGTAAGGCCTGTGCTTTTCAATTTAATTAAATAGTTGCTCTATCTATTTATCCAAGGGATTTTAGAATTTTTAGAATGATAAACGGAACCTACGCAGACTCCACCAAGGAAAAAATCTCTAAATAAACTTACTAGCTTATAATACCATGATGATCTTATAATATAATCAATAAAAATTCAAGAATTCAACAAAAACAAAATAGTATATAACAATAACATCTAACCTTAATCTTATAGCTGATTGATGACTTCAATGTTGCAAGCAACTTTCGTCCTTGTATGTCGCTTGTTTTCCTTCCAATTTTTATTTTATGTTTCCCAAAATTGTTTAGATCAGTGGATTCATCGGAATTGTTTTCATCGTTTTCATACTTGTATCCAACTTTTGAATTATGTTTACGACTATTTGAAATTGAATTAAAATTAAATGATGTTCGAACTGTAATTTTATCACCCGGTAAGCCTACAACTCTTTTGCATATATGCACTATTGGATTTGTTGGTAATTCTGCTATTATTATATCACCACGTTACCACTAACGTATTCAAACGTACAATGTGCCATGCAAGCAAATTTAATTTCATGTCCAAAAATTCTTCCGGCTATCATAAAAAATTTGACATTTTCTGTTTTCATTTAATTTCTTCAAGCCCACAATTTTTTCTACACTTCACAAAAAACCAAGATGACGTAGTTTAGTCCAATTGCTTTATTTAAATTTAAAATCGTTATAATGTGGATTAAGCTTGATAAAAATAAAAACACTTGCAAATTAAATTAAGGTTTTAAACATCTTTATTCCGTAAAAAAATTTATCTATTATTATTGTTAATTAATTTCATTATAAGAACTGAATCTAAAAAATTATGGTGCAAATTATGAAACTTTTTGCAATTCATACAATTTTAGAGCGATCTAGTTTCGAACCAATGAGAAAATTTTTAACTTTAAAAAAGTTTATCATTCTCATCAGGGATAGCCGACTAGATAAACTCTACCAAAAAATGTCAACGCTAATGAATATAAACCAAAAATTAGGTTACAACTCTGATATAACATCACCCCGATGGAAAATCTCCCATCAAGAATAACATAAGAACTGAATCTAAAAAATTATGGTGCAAATTATGAATCTTTTTGCAATCCATACAATTTTAGAGCGATCTAGTTTCGAACCAATGATAAAATTTAAAACTTTAAAAAAGTTCATCTTCTTCTCACCGATACAAGTTTGTTATTCAATACTAGAATGTCTAGATTGCAAAAAGTTTCATAATTTGCACCATAATTTTTTAGATTCAGTTCTTATATTATTCTTGATGGGAGATTTCCATCGGGGTGATGTTATATCACAAATAATTTACTGAATTAATTATTAATTTCATTGTTTAACTTTTATTCATTTTTCTTTGATTTTAAAATCAAACACTAGTTCCAAAAATATACATTTTTTCTTTGAAATCAAAAACTAACCAACCAAAAATATAAACCTTTTGGTTTGAAATCAAAAACTAACTGACTAAAATTAAGCAATATGCTAACATAAATAATATTTTTAGTCTTGGGAGTAAACGAGAAAAAAATTGATTCAATGCAAGGCCGTATCTTTCGTTCGTCATACTATCAAAATGAAAAACTAGTTTCTGTTGAGGTTTTAAAGCATTTTTATAGAAAAACAATTGCAAGAGAAAAAATCTAATATTTCTGTTTCATTTTAACAGATAAAAAAAATTTACAAAGGAAAAGTCATGTGATTACGTTTAAAATGATATTTTTCTATTGAAATGTGCGTCGTCGTTCCATTATTTCTTTATTTACGTTGGATAATTGATTTTTCTATTGCAGTGTGCAATACCCGATTTTGTTTATGTACATTGTGATCTGTCGAACTGGAATTACGACAAGACACAACATATAGGTTGGTAGTTCGAGGACGGAATGTATAGGATGAATTAACTAGGAGCTAATCTTTGCTGATAATGCAGTCGGTCTAACTGTCTGATCTGTCAAGCCTTGGACTCCAGTTAATCCACCCTACACAGAAACAAATTGCGAGCATAACATGGTTTCTGATTTATCCAATGTTTCGGCAATATGGTTTTGATATCTTTCTTCCGTTTCAGCCCTGACATGGAGAACAGACACTTGAGTCGCATTGGTTGTAAGGCGCCAATTCGCCGTGATGTAGCGTCATTGACTAAGCAGTTTTTACTCTGTTTGTCTCAATTCTGTCAGCATAACCCAGGCAGCACGGCGTCGATGTCGAATTTTGGATTTCGCTACACTAATTTAATAGCAAAAATTTGTTATATTTATTGACATCAGCTGCTCTAATTATTTTTTTTAGGTTTTCGTATATTGTTGTCAACATCAAAACGAAAGATTTATTAAGGTGATCTTCCATTAGTCTTTTCTTATCGTCTTTTTTAATTTTTGAAATAGAAGATATGAAAATCATATAAGTGCGAAAGGAAAAAAGATGAAGACGTGTTTTTATTTCATGACTTTTTTTACTTTCCATTTTTTTTTTTTTGAAAAAAAGCCTTATACTATAAAAAAAAGTGTTCTACTATAGAAAAAAAGTCAATAGGGCAAGACTTTTTTTATGGAAAAAGACGACTTTTACACTGAAAAAATATATTTAAAATTACCATACAGTGTAGTTTTTTAAAACTTTATGGTAAAAATAAAAACAAATCAGAATTAACAGTAATAAACAAAACTTTATCTCAACAAAAAGTATTCACAAACTTATTCTGAATATTTGGGTTACCGCATTGTTGATAATTTTTTGGTTGTTAATTCATCAAACATTAACTATAAAAACTCATATCATTACATTCTAAAAAAACTTATAAATTGTTGATAATATTTAAAAAAAATTTAAAGTTTATTAAAACTAAAAATGGTAAAATGTCAAAAATCCAATCCCATAACATATTTTATTCCATGAAAAATTGTGATATTCACCTTACTCTCTCCTTAGAAAACTACGCAGGCTTTCTCGTTCTATTTTCGCTAGAAGATCTGATGAAAGAGACTAATGGAGAGTTAGCTTTACAAAACTAAATTATATAAATAATTAATTATTAAGCTCAATAAAACCAGAGAAAAATGTTTTACCAAAAATGTGTGACCCTATTGGTTCACGAGATATAGGGATTTAATGAACATGTCGTTAACATGTGTCTGAAAAAAGTATACATTGCTGCGAACCTGTGAATGTGCATATTGTGAACATTTTAGTGCACATTTGGTGCACATAAGTCTGAAATAACTGTGCACATATGTGCTAAGGCGTTTTACGACATGTGCATGGTATCGTGCACATCATGTGCATGACATGTGTTATGCACAATTTTGAGCACGGGAATATCTTGTCATGCAAAATTAGTGCACATTTCATGAATTTTTCCCCAAAATTATTTTACGGGTATGGTGCGAGTGATATTAAAGAAATGAAAGAAAACCTTTAGTCTTACAAGCACCTAATCCAATAAATGAAATATATGGGATATTGAAGAAAATAATTTAGATTTAGAAATATAGTAATGTAGAATAATTTAGAAAATTGTTCCGAATAAGTTATAATTAGTCTATGGTAAATATTTTTAAAAGCCCCAAAAGCCCAAAAAATTGGACATGGAAATTTTGGATTTTGTCATAATTTTTGGAATATTCTGGAATTTTGAAAAAAGTTTGTATTTTTGATTTTGTTATAATTTTTGCAATATTTTTATGAAATTTGAAAAAGTTTCAATTTTTGAATTAAGAATTTTTGCAGTACATTTTGAGTTTTGGAAAAAGTTTTATTATTTGATTTTGTAAGAATTTTCGGAATATTATGGAATTCTGGAAAGAGTTTATATTTCTGCTTTTGTTGTAATTTTTTTAATATTTTTCGAATTTTGAAAAATTTTTGAATTTGTGAATTATGAATTTTTGCAATATTTTTAGAGTTTTTAAAAAAAGATTAAATTTTTGGTTTTGTAAGAATTTTTGGAATATTTCAACGATTTTGAAAAAGTTTAATTTTTTGATTTTATTATAATATTTGAATATTTTTGGAATTTTGAAAAAAGTTTGTATTTTTGATTTTGTTATAATTTTTGCAATATTTTTATTCAATTTTTGAATTTATACAATAATTTTAGAATTTTGAAAAAAGTTTAAATTTTTGATTTTGAAAAAATTTTCGAAATATTTTTAGAATTTCGAAAAAGTTTAAATTTTTGATTTTATTATAATTTTTGGAATTTTGAAAAAAGTTTGTATTTTTGATTTTGTTATAATTTTTACAATATTTTAAGAATATTGGAAAAAGTTACAATTTTTGATTTTGTTATAATTTTTGCAATATTGTAGAATTTTGAAAAAAGTTTCAATATTTGATTTTGTAATAATTTTTGGAATATTTTTCTGAAAACAAAATTAAATTTTTGATTTTATTGTAATTTTTAGAATATTTTTGGAATATTGAAAGAAATTAGAATTTTTAATTTTGTAATATTTTCTCGAAACGCTAAATGGAGAGTTTTTTGAGTAGTTTTCTGAGTGTATTATATTTTCACTCATTATGTGTATTTGCAGTGCTATGAGCTTGCAAATACATATGACGACATATGGTTTTTTGCATTAGTAGAAAAAGTGAATGAGGATAAAGGATTTGTTGGAGTGAAATTCCTTCATCCAAATGTACCAGCTGCTGGTGATGATGTGTTTGATACACCTCTTGCACATATTATAAGTATTGTGGAAGTTCCAGTCACTAAAGTCGGTCATAAATACTATTTCTCGTCAAAAAACTTAAAAAAAGTTCAAAAAAATTTTGCAAGATTTTCTCTGTAGAGTTGCTGTAAGTTATTGTAATATGTTGTAATCGCAATACTTATTCGTTAAGCCACTAACAAATAGATATTAAATTACATATGAACATATATATAAACAATCGATCAAAAATGTACGTATAATGTATTTATTTATATCAATTATTAAAACTTAAAATCACTAATGTATTTTGTTCTTGAAATGAATTCGAGAAAATATAGAATTTAAGTGTCAATATAGATTTTTTCTATTACCAGTAATTAAAAAATGCACAAAAATTAATTTATTTTGCTACTTTAGTTCAGCATTCTCTTTAAAATTTACAATATTATTCCTGCGCAAGTATTCACAAGTTTGACTATGAAAAGTTTTTTAATTCAAAAATTATAACTCCATCCATCGTTATTTTAAAGAACTTACTATATGAAGTATTTAAAAAAATTATTTTGTAAAGATTTGAAGATATACTTTTACAGATTTTGACTTAGAAAATATTCACTCGGCATTTGACAGTCGTCAATATAATTATTTTTTTCAAATATAAATAAGGATCTAACACTCTAACAACTCAAAGCACACACAAGATTTCAATTATAGAACGAAGTTTTTTTTGCATTACATCCCATTTTTAAAGTCTTATAAAAAAATATCTAAGTAGTGTTGTGCCACTATGTGGAATCTTGTGCGCCTTTGCAGATGGCACAATATACTAAGCTTGTGCACCCAAAAAATTTTCAAGTGTCGCAAGGGTATTTTTGACTTGGGTATTGACACAGGCATTAAATTAACTGAATTGTACAAATTTCACACATCTCTGGCATAAGCATGATCGTTTAGAAGGTTTCTCGAGTAATAAATGAATAGGTTAGCGCCATTTCAAAGGTGTGAAGTCTATGTTATGTGTAATTTAGCTCTGTAATAGTTTTCATAGGCTTAATTAATAGTTACGTAGGTCATGTAATGCATAATTTATCTGCGTACTTGTTTCACACACCTAACTCACATGTTCGCATTAAATCAGCTAGGTGTCAATATAAATTTACATATATAATTTACATTTTCAATTTTTGTGACATTTGAAATGAAATATGAATTCGTTATCATTGTTAAGTAGAAATCTGTTCAGAATTCAGTTCATACGCTTCTGTTATCTTTTAATTAATTACAATTGATTATGCCACTACATCTTAAAAATTATTTAATTTTTGCTATCAGTTTTGAATTCAAAAAATAGAATGTTTTGTGGGATTACATCTTAGTTGTAACATTACATCTTAGAAAGCAAAATTTAATTAGGTTATCAGTTTTTGAATTCAGAAATAAAATCTTTGTGCCACTACATTTTAAAAAATATTAAATTTTCGTTATCAGTTTGAATTCAGAAATAGTGTTTTGCGGGATTACATCTTAGCAGTTCTCACGCTTGTGTTATCTTTTAATTAATTACAATTGCTTGTGCCACTACATCTTAAAAATTATTTACTTTTTGCTATCAGTTTTGAATTCAAAAATAGAATGTTTTTATCAGTTTGAATTCAGAAATAGTGTTTTGTGGGATTACATCTTAGCAGTTCTCACGCTTGTGTTATCTTTTAATTAATTACAATTGCTTGTGCCACTACATCTTAAAAATTATTTACTTTTTGCTATCAGTTTTGAATTCAAAAATAGAATGTTTTCTGGGATTAAATCTTAGTTGTGACATTACATCTTAGAAAGCAAAACTTAATTCGGTTATCGGTTTTTGAATTCAGAAATAAAATCTTTGTGCCACTACATTTTAAATAATATTAAATTTTCGTTATCAGTTTGAATTCAGAAATATAGTGTTTTGTTCAGAAATATAGTGGCAATACATCTTAGAAAGCAAAATTTAATTCGGTTATCAGTTTTTTGAATTCAGAAATAAAATCTAAAATTGGTTATCATGTCAAGCATTTATATGTTTGAATATATTTTAAGTATAAATTTTCACGTTTGCTGGACTTCAGTTAAAGAAATAATTCAATTCGTTATCGGCTCTCATGCCAATGTTATCTTTTAAATAATTATACCTATTGAATTAAATTCCATTGTAGTTATTTAATTGTGGTTTACTGTGTTTTAAACTTTTGTATCCAGTTGTTGAGAAAAGGTTTAGAACATAAGGTTGCAGACCCTGTTAATTACTTGAGTTTACTGATAAAACAAAACTTTCATGAAAGTTTATAAATAGCAGTTCGATTTGTACAGATTATTTATTGCTGACAAAATGTTTAACATGGAAATTCCCTTCACGATGCAGATAAGTGGACCATCAAGTTGTGGGAAAACAACTTTTGTCTTGAGACTCCTACCACAATTTCAGGGTATAAAGAAACTGATTTGGTGTAATGGTGAAAAGAACTCAGTATCGGCAAATGATTTAGAATATTTTGAAGAAGTTAATGTGTTGGATTTCGTTCCCACAAATTTTGACAACTTAGAAAATACGTTAATAATTTTGGATGATTTGATGACGGATGCCTATACCAAAAATGTTTGTGAGCTGTTTACTAAGGGTTCACACCATCGAAATGTTTCAGTGGTCTTGATCACACAAAATGTCTTTCATCAAGGGAAATTTTGCCGGGATATATCATTAAACTGTAAATATTTAGTTGTGTTCAACAATCCAAGGGATAAATCACAAATTTACCCCCTTGCACGGCAAATTTATCCTGAACGTGTAACTGAGCTTGTAAGGGTATATAAAGAGGCTGCGTCGAAACCGCATGGTTATTTATTCATGGATTTAACGCAATCGTGTAACGATTTATTTCGTTTTCGTACTAATATTTTCAATAAGGATTATCAAGAGTGTTATGCACCATCAACTTTAGTTTCCCAACTCAACCGTTATGAGACGTCTAATGGAACACAAGCATACGTTACATTTCTTAAAAAATTGTAAGCCTTGCGAACGTAAATATATTTTATCAAAAAGTCAACCAGATCTAATAAAAACTTTATGTGAAATTTGTATGAATGTTTTAAATGGAAATGTCAAATTAAGCAAAAGCTGCAAAACCCATTTGAGTAATTATAAGCGTTCTTTACGTAAAATTACCGATCCAAAAACTAAGCTGTCAACGAAACGTAAGGTTTTGATTCAAAAAGGGGGTTCTTACCAGTTATTTTAACAGCTGTATTATCTGGACTAGTAGGGAAGCTACTTGAAAGAGCATTAAAATGAGTTTACAACGCATGTTTGTTGTTCATCCTGATACGTTTGAACGTTGGAAAAAAATTATACTTGATGACAATAATTTATCAGTTTTAGTCGAGGAAAATTAGCTTCAAAATCCGTAAAACTTCTAAGTCCTCAGGGACAGCTCTGATTTTGATGATTTTTTTTTTAAAATGTGTGTTTTTATATATTATTTGAAATCAGAAACATTACAATGTGCGCAATTAAATATTTATGTTGTTTAAACAATATAAACAAAATTTATGAACAAATTATTTTTTTAACAAAATTTATGCAATAAAAGAATTGTTATGTTCAAATTTATAGAAAATTTTATTTAACAATAACATAAAAACGAGGGCGGAATATTTTTCACTCAAAGTAACCCCAAAAATAGATAAAAGGACACATTTGAAGTTTAGAATGTTGTATAAGGTTTTTTCGATAGATCGATATTTTTCGAGTTATTTGCGATTGAAAACTTATATTGTTCGTTGAAAAATGCATGGTTTTTGATAGTTTTTCGAAAATAACTAACTTAGCGTTCTCTCAAAAATTTGGTAATCAACAAAAATGAAACTTAAAAAAACCAAGAGATTGTTGTTTTTATGAGGGTTGTAGGTCCAAAATGAAGCAAGTTACAGTTCAATGACGAGACATTTTTTTAACGACTTGGTTCGAAGAATTCAACGTTAAATAACGGAAAAGTAATGCATTTTTCGGACAAAACTGTCATACTTTTTTGTAATGATTGGAAAGACGTTTAAAATGGGCACTAGTTCAAGTCGTTTGCATTAAAAAAAACCAAGCTATGATGCGGGCATCTCGATTTCAAAATAGAAACTCAGCGTTAAAATTTCGGTCATTCCTAATAGAATTTATATTGACCATAGGCCATAGCCCCTTGATAACTAGCTGTATTTTAGTGTTACCTATGTGATCCAGAAGTTTTGCTAGATTAGAATACGTATTTTCCGAAAAAAGTTTGATAATAATGAAAAATGAATTTTCAAATTTCCTAAGAAAGTACCTTCTGTTCAAAATAACTCTAAAACTAACAAATATACGTAAAAAAATCCTCCAGACACAAACGTAGGTTTTTTCTTAACCAAAAATTGGTTTTATTTTATTTTCTGTGGGATACAAAATACCAAAGATATAACTGTTTCAAGTTTGCATTATAGTGCACGGATCACTCCTTTCGAGTCGTTCAACCCTTAACAACTTGAAGGTGAAGGGTTTAGGCATGTTGGAATATATATCATCTTATAGCTTTGAAAGAACCTATAAATCGAGTTTTTAATGGAAGTTGTAACTTTAAAATTGAGAGAGTTATGTTACTATGAATCATACATGTTCAACTCATATAATTTAAATTATATGAAAAAAGGACTTTATTTTTTTTTGTGGGATTATGGAAATGCTTATTCATTATATGGGGACTTCTCTGCCCTTTAATCATCGAATTAAAATGATCGAATTTCCTGAATTTATAGTTTACACTTTCTGAATTTAGAATTATATATTTTCATATTTAAATGTAAAATAAATACAAAATAATTTATAATTGTTTACAATTTTTTTCTTACAATATTCGTATAATTTAAAGCTTTTAAAAATTAAAAAAGAAAACAAAACAAATTTTTTAAATTATACTATTTAAAAGTTAAAAAATACCGTGACAAATTTTTTTCTCTCCATAAATTATGTTTTTATTATTTAAACAATATAAATATTTAATTGCGCACATTGTGATGTTTCTGATTTCAAATAATATATAAAAACACACATTTAAAAAAAAAAATCATCAAAATCGGAGCTGTCCCTGAGGACTTAGAAGTTAAAACCTAATTTTCCTCGACTAATCGAGAAATGAAAAAAATTTTATACAATAATAAACTGAATGATATTGATAAATGAAATCTTTACCGTCACAATCTTGTAAAGTTTTTAAACGTGAGGAGTAGGTCAGACGGTATGCTAAATCTCCGGTCGCGATTATCAGATGAAATTGGTCATGGTGAACCCCCAGCTAGGAAAGATGTATATTCGCAAACGAAATTCTTGAGAAAACAAAACGTAAAAATGCAAACAGAAAAACCAACCAATCAAAATGCTGTAACACAGACTAGGATGATGAAACAACTTGAAGAAATTCCATCGTTGGAAGAAGTTTTTCAAACTTCAAATAAATTTTCTAGTTTCGAACATGATCTAGATCAGGAAAACGATCAGGGTCAGATTAATTTTAGTCGTAAAAATAATGAGAACGATGAATATCAAGAACTTGATAGAGATGATAGTTATCGTAAAATAGCTTTAGAAGGTCAACCGCCAAACGTACGAATTTCGAAGGAGCGAGAATCTTTGAACCCAAATGAATATAGATTGTTCGAATTGAATACGGGTGAACAAGTTAATGTACCCGTGGAAAAGCGATTTACTCGATCAGCATTAAAAAGATCTAGAGACGATCGTAGTCAAACTGTTCTAAATTTTCCGCAACAACGTAAGAAAACTAAAAGTGAAACAAGTACACCGAAGAAATCAAGTAAAGTTGCACCGTCACAGTCAAAAATGTCAGATATACCCTGGCAAGTATATAAATATTAGTTTTGGCTTTATCTTCATCACTTATCATCACAAGTTGTTAACAAACATCAACTGAAACAATGTTAACAGATCAAAAATCTTTTTATGTAACATTAACAAGTAATAGTTCATTGGATTTATTTCCTCAAAATACTTCATCAAGGTTTACTGTAAAATTACCTTATGGACTTAATCTTAGATGTAACGATGACACAGAATGGTTTATGGGTATAACGAAATTTGCTTGCACATCTATCGAGAAAAAACTAGGTAAAGAGAAAGATCCAACTCTAACGTTTATAACAGAACGAGGTAATACTGGGCTAGATATAATGGATATTTTAAAACAATTTCCATTTTTATTTGAAATTGTTCAACATGAAGAGTTTTTCAATCGATACACTGATTCAACAAATCTTCCAAAGTATGTGTTCTCAAAAGATTTCGTTCAAGTTAGTCTTGATAAACATAACTACAAATTAAAATTCGGTAAAACATATACCGTTACTCAACTCTTCGACTCTCTTTTTTCACAAATTGAAAAAAAAAGATTGGGCTAACATTATTAAAATGTGAAAGCATCAATTACAAATGAATCGTCCTCAGTCTTAACTGAGCCGAAACTGGATGTTATCAGGAAACGTGTAAAAGTAAACACAAAAGAAAACGAGCAGCAACCAGAAAATATACCAAACTACATGTGTATTTATTGTGATTTAGCCAGACTTCAGATGTTTGGTAATGTTATGGCTAGAGGTTTAGTTATGCATCCAGTTAAGTATGGAAAACAATACGAGAGTTATCAGAATTTAGATATCGTAAATATTCAATATGTGCCAATTGAAAAAACACAAGTTACCGATATCAGCATTTTGATAACGGATGAAAATGGTGTACAAATTAATTTCAAAGACGATTCATTTAGCACAATGGTAGTATTACATTTTCTCAAAGGTATATAAAGAGGTGAAACTAGTCATTAGATTTATTACACTATGCATAACACCTATTTAAAGTATTACGCTATTCAACATGGGGGTTATAATAATAATCAAACCGTCAACGACGAATTTGGAAATGTGTTAAGATTGCCAAAAGTATATCAGCGTGGTCGTGGGTTTGGTAGTGTCTTCGCCAGTTTTTGGAAATATCTTCAACCGCTTCTAAAAAACGGTGCAAATTTCATAAAGAACGAGTTGATTGATACCGGAGGCGACATATTGAAAAATATTAATACACAAAAACCAATTCAAAATATTTTACGTGATCGATCGACTCAAATAGTTGATAAATTAAGAGATAAGGCGATCGAAAAAATTAATACAATGGCTGGGTCAGGTTCAAGAAAGAGTCGTAAACGAAGAAAACGTAGTAAAGCAAAATCTTGAGGAAACCAATAAATAGGAATTCAAAACGAATTAAAAAACAATCGAAGGCGTTATTAGTTCGAGTTAAGAGGCCTCCTCCACCACGATCTAGAGTATTCAAACAATCATCACCGCGAGTTTTAGATATATTTACATAAAATTTTATAACGTTCAAACAAATACAAAACTAAAGAAAATAAAATGTCTTTTCGAGAATGTATGAAATCTGAATTAGATCTTTTTCCCCCACGCAACATTCAAACAAACATTTTAAAAACCGAAGAAGTTGCTTATAAGCCTTTAACCAGTTTAGAAAATCAATCAATTATCGAATTCATATGTCATGGACACGGGGATATGTACATAGATTTATCTTCAATAAATATTTGTGTGAAACTTCAACTGACTTAAGGGAATGGAACCTTGTACACGGATAAAGATACAGTTCAGCCAACTGTAGTAAATAATATGCTACATTCATTGTTTCCTGTATGTGAATGGGGTTCCAACACCAAGTGCCTCGATTACAACCTCATTCACAGTCGGTGATTCGTATGCGCGTGCGTATTCGAGCTTATTTTCTACGATGTGTATACTACACTCATCTCACGGCAACCTCATCACAAAGGAGATGTACGCACACGGTTATTTTATGATTGCGTACGATCTTACATCAGATTTATGGGCCAACGATAACTGTTCGTCTTTACTTAATCAAGGAAATATACGTTTCGAAGTTTGTTCTGAAGCACCGATTCCAACTACCACAACTTGTTTAATTTACGTGGAATATGATACAATCTTAGAGATTGATAAAAATAGAAATATAATTTTAGATCAATAACACTTATAAATTATGACAAAACATAATCAAAACCATTACCCCTTTAACCACAAGCATCACAACCTTTTACCTCTAAAGCAATGAATACATCCGAAATAGACAAAATTCTCCGGAAAAATTACTTCACAAGGAAAAGTTTCCGAGGTGTATATGCAATTAATCAATTGCCAAAGAAAATACTAAATAATAGACCTGCTAGCTATGTTATCAACACAGATCCATCATTTAAACCGGGCACACATTGGACAGCAATTCATTTTCCCCTCCGTGGGCCAGCTGAGTTTTTTGATTCATTTGGGCGTCCACCATCGTTAGATAAAAGATTCAAAACTTTTTTATTGAACAATTCGAAGACCTACGTTTACAATCCGATCGAGCTACAAGATGCTTATAGCTTAACGTGTGGTAAATACTGCTGTCTCTATCTTCTGTACCGGTATAAGGGCAAGTCTTTGAGAGAGTTTTTAAAAAGTTTTGTAGCAAATATGGGTAGATCAAATGATCGCATTGCAAATTTCTTATTTAAGAAAATATTTTATAATAAAAAAAGAAAAAGATAAACGGTGGAGGGGTTGAAAAGAAAAGGGAAAAACCCAACAACATTTACTAGATTAAAAACTTAATCGAACGAAAATAACGAATACGCTAACTTTTTCTTAAAGCAACTTCTGTTGACAGCTAATTTTAAAATAAAATATTTAATGTAAATTTATTGGATATTAATAAAAAACAATATATATACAGTTTTCAAAACAGTTTGTTTTATTTATTCCATCGTATTCGTACATAGATTATGATAAAGATCAGAAAATAATTTATTCTTACATAGAATTGGTATTTCGTGGAATAATCTTGAATAATTGCAGTAATTATTATTTACCGTGGGAGGCAAGAAAAAGTCTTGATAGTCCAATTTTGTGCAATTTTGGAGAATGCATTTATTCAAATAGAGATTGTAGTAAGCACTTATCTCCATATAAGTGAGCATATACCAGCTAAATATTGAATGTAAAAAAGGCGCCAAATCTCGTAATCTTTCCCATTCACCTGCGTTCAACCTTACTTTCGATGAATTTTCTTTAAAAATTAAAAATTTCTCTCTGTTGCAAATTGTAAGCTCGAAGTTTTTGTTTTTCACATAACAAAAACTTCGAGCTTACAATTCGCAAGAGAGAGAAATTTTTAATTTTTAAAGAAAATTCATCGAAAGTAAGGTTGAACGCAGGTGAATGGGAAAGATTACGAGATTTGGCGCCTTTTTTACATTCAATATTTAGCTGGTATATGCTCACTTATATGGAGATAAGTGCTTACTACAATCTCTATTTGAATAAATGCATTCTCCAAAATTGCACAAAATTGGACTATCAAGACTTTTTCTTGCCTCCCACGGTAAATAATAATTACTGCAATTATTCAAGATTATTCCACGAAATACCAATTCTATGTAAGAATAAATTATTTTCTGATCTTTATCATAATCTATGTACGAATACGATGGAATAAATAAAACAAACTGTTTTGAAAACTGTATATATATTGTTTTTTATTAATATCCAATAAATTTACATTAAATATTTTATTTTAAAATTAGCTGTCAACAGAAGTTGCTTTAAGAAAAAGTTAGCGTATTCGTTATTTTCGTTCGATTAAGTTTTTAATCTAGTAAATGTTGTTGGGTTTTTCCTTTTCTTTTCAACCCCTCCACCGTTTATCTTTTTCTTTTTTTATTATAAAATATTTTCTTAAATAAGAAATTTGCAATGCGATCATTTGATCTACCCATATTTGCTACAAAACTTTTTAAAAACTCTCTCAAAGACTTGCCCTTATACCGGTACAGAAGATAGAGACAGCAGTATTTACCACACGTTAAGCTATAAGCATCTTGTAGCTCGATCGGATTGTAAACGTAGGTCTTCGAATTGTTCAATAAAAAAGTTTTGAATCTTTTATCTAACGATGGTGGACGCCCAAATGAATCAAAAAACTCAGCTGGCCCACGGAGGGGAAAATGAATTGCTGTCCAATGTGTGCCCGGTTTAAATGATGGATCTGTGTTGATAACATAGCTAGCAGGTCTATTATTTAGTATTTTCTTTGGCAATTGATTAATTGCATATACACCTCGGAAACTTTTCCTTGTGAAGTAATTTTTCCGGAGAATTTTGTCTATTTCGGATGTATTCATTGCTTTAGAGGTAAAAGGTTGTGATGCTTGTGGTTAAAGGGGTAATGGTTTTGATTATGTTTTGTCATAATTTATAAGTGTTATTGATCTAAAATTATATTTCTATTTTTATCAATCTCTAAGATTGTATCATATTCCATGTAAATTAAACAAGTTGTGGTAGTTGGAATCGGTGCTTCAGAACAAGCTTCGAAACGTATATTTCCTTGATTAAGTAAAGACGAACAGTTATCGTTGGCCCATAAATCTGATGTAAGATCGTACGCAATCATAAAATAACCGTGTGCGTACATCTCCTTTGTGATGAGGTTGCCGTGAGATGAGTGTAGTATACACATCGTAGAAAATAAGCTCGAATACGCACGCGCATACGAATCACCGACTGTGAATGAGGTTGTAATCGAGGCACTTGGTGTTGGAACCCCATTCACATACAGGAAACAATGAATGTAGCATATTATTTACTACAGTTGGCTGAACTGTATCTTTATCCGTGTACAAGGTTCCATTCCCTTAAGTCAGTTGAAGTTTCACACAAATATTTATTGAAGATAAATCTATGTACATATCCCCGTGTCCATGACATATGAATTCGATAATTGATTGATTTTCTAAACTGGTTAAAGGCTTATAAGCAACTTCTTCGGTTTTTAAAATGTTTGTTTGAATGTTGCGTGGGGGAAAAAGATCTAATTCAGATTTCATACATTCTCGAAAAGACATTTTATTTTCTTTAGTTTTGTATTTGTTTGAACGTTATAAAATTTTATGTAAATATATCTAAAACTCGCGGTGATGATTGTTTGAATACTCTAGATCGTGGTGGAGGAGGCCTCTTAACTCGAACTAATAACGCCTTCGATTGTTTTTAATTCGTTTTGAATTCCTATTTATTGGTTTCCTCAAGATTTTGCTTTACTACGTTTTCTTCGTTTACGACTCTTTCTTGAACCTGACCCAGCCATTGTATTAATTTTTTCGATCGCCTTATCTCTTAATTTATTCAACTATTTGAGTCGATCGATCACGTAAAATATTTTGAATTGGTTTTTGTGTATTAATATTTTTCAATATGTCGCCTCCGGTATCAATCAACTCGTTCTTTATGAAATTTGCACCGTTTTTTAGAAGCGGTTGAAGATATTTCCAAAAACTGGCGAAGACACTACCAAACCCACGACCACGCTGATATACTTTTGGCAATCTTAACACATTTCCAAATTCGTCGTTGACGGTTTGATTATTATTATAACCCCCATGTTGAATAGCGTAATACTTTAAATAGGTGTTATGCATAGTGTAATAAATCTAATGACTAGTTTCACCTCTTTATATACCTTTGAGAAAATGTAATACTACCATTGTGCTAAATGAATCGTCTTTGAAATTAATTTGTACACCATTTTCATCCGTTATCAAAATGCTGATATCGGTAACTTGTGTTTTTTCAATTGGCACATATTGAATATTTACGATATCTAAATTCTGATAACTCTCGTATTGTTTTCCATACTTAACTGGATGCATAACTAAACCTCTAGCCATAACATTACCAAACATCTGAAGTCTGGCTAAATCACAATAAATACACATGTAGTTTGGTATATTTTCTGGTTGCTGCTCGTTTTCTTTTGTGTTTACTTTTACACGTTTCCTGATAACATCCAGTTTCGGCTCAGTTAAGACTGAGGACGATTCATTTGTAATTGATGCTTTCACATTTTAATAATGTTAGCCCAATCTTTTTTTTTCAATTTGTGAAAAAAGAGAGTCGAAGAGTTGAGTAACGGTATATGTTTTACCGAATTTTAATTTGTAGTTATGTTTATCAAGACTAACTTGAACGAAATCTTTTGAGAACACATACTTTGGAAGATTTGTTGAATCAGTGTATCGATTGAAAAACTCTTCATGTTGAACAATTTCAAATAAAAATGGAAATTGTTTTAAAATATCCATTATATCTAGCCCAGTATTACCTCGTTCTGTTATAAACGTTAGAGTTGGATCTTTCTCTTTACCTAGTTTTTTCTCGATAGATGTGCAAGCAAATTTCGTTATACCCATAAACCATTCTGTGTCATCGTTACATCTAAGATTAAGTCCATAAGGTAATTTTACAGTAAACTTGATGAAGTATTTTGAGGAAATAAATCCAATGAACTATTACTTGTTAATGTTACATAAAAAGATTTTTGATCTGTTAACATTGTTTCAGTTGATGTTTGTTAACAACTTGTGATGATAAGTGATGAAGATAAAGCCAAAACTAATATTTATATACTTGCCAGGGTATATCTGACATTTTTGACTGTGACGGTGCAACTTTACTTGATTTCTTCGGTGTACTTGTTTCACTTTTAGTTTTCTTACGTTGTTGCGGAAAATTTAGAACAGTTTGACTACGATCGTCTCTAGATCTTTTTAATGCTGATCGAGTAAATCGCTTTTCCACGGGTACATTAACTTGTTCACCCGTATTCAATTCGAACAATCTATATTCATTTGGGTTCAAAGATTCTCGCTCCTTCGAAATTCGTACGTTTGGCGGTTGACCTTCTAAAGCTATTTTACGATAACTATCATCTCTATCAAGTTCTTGATATTCATCGTTCTCATTATTTTTACGACTAAAATTAATCTGACCCTGATCGTTTTCCTGATCTAGATCATGTTCGAAACTAGAAAATTTATTTGAAGTTTGAAAAACTTCTTCCAACGATGGAATTTCTTCAAGTTGTTTCATCATCCTAGTCTGTGTTACAGCATTTTGATTGGTTGGTTTTTCTGTTTGCATTTTTACGTTTTGTTTTCTCAAGAATTTCGTTGCGAATATACATCTTTCCTAGCTGGGGGTTCACCATGACCAATTTCATCTGATAATCGCGACCGGAGATTTAGCATACCGTCTGACCTACTCCTCACGTTTAAAAACTTTACAAGATTGTGACGGTAAAGATTCCATTTATCAATATCATTCAGTTTATTATTGTATAAAATTTTTTTCATTTCTCGATTAGTCGAGGAAAATTAGGTTTTAACTTCTAAGTCCTCAGGGACAGCTCCGATTTTGATGATTTTTTTTTTTAAATGTGTGTTTTTATATATTATTTGAAATCAGAAACATTACAATGTGCGCAATTAAATATTTATATTGTTTAAATAATAA
>CAVNZG010001656.1:0-20288 GCA_963693315.1 Diogma glabrata
CAGCGAAGAAATTTTGGACTTAAGAAACAAAACAGAACACTCAGAAGAAATAAAAAGAATAAAGACAAATGCAAGTAATTATCAGAGAAGAAGAAGAAAAGAAAATGAAGCAGTAAAAAGGCTTAAGGAAGTAGAACTTTTCAAGAAAGAAATGATAGCTTTAACGTTCACAAATGTCAAAGAGACAACGGGAACTTCTAAAAAGAATTCATAGCGCTGCCAAAAAACCTGGATTAAGGAGGTGTTAATACTGTCAACTTGATGAGTATAACCTTTTTGAAGCTATTTCCTTAACTTTAAAAAAAATTTACAAGAATGAGAAAAACAAATATCAGAGTCCATTTGGGGTCATATAAATGCAGTCGAAACCAGAGAGGCACTTTTTGGAATTCAAGTTCGAATCCGAAAATGTGAAAACGTTGATTGTGATGTTATGTTTGTTTGCTCGATTACGAAAAAGCTATTGATTCAAATTATGACTCTAAAATGTAGGAAGGAAAAACTCACAAAAGAAACGGTAGAAAGATGAACTATCAAAGATAACCAGATTTATTGGAAAACATAGAACTTTTCAACATATTGGAAAAAAAATCTTCAATTCTTGTTGTGAGACCAATTTTAGAATATTTCCTCTCAGCAGACCGAAGGGTAAATCGTATTCGCAATGGCGAACAATGACTCGCCAAAAATGAAAACAAAAAAATTAGAGTTATTTCATATATAAAAAAAACTGGAATAGCATCCAAAAATATATTGATCAATTTTATTCAAAAATTTTTACATAAATATTTTTTAAAACAAGAGAATATTTTTTCATCCAATGCATTTTTTTAGTCTCTCTTGTATACTACAAACGGGTTGTATACTACAAAGGAGAAACTTTTCATGCACCATAACAAAACAGATAGAGATATAACATTGAAAATAATGAGGCGATAGATCAAATTACAAAATTGTACAGTGAATTAGATAAAAGAATAAGAACACTTGTTTTAGTATACAAAAGAAAAGGTCTTCGGTTATAATTATTTGTAGGATTTTGGTGGTTACAATTTATCTCTTCTTAAAAAACTCTAAACGGTTTTTGAAAGTGTAGTATTGCTATCTACCCCTTTTATATTCTTCATCATTAATATGACTGAACCTAACCTTTGTAAAGAGGTGATGAATTCTGCAAAAACTAGCTTCAAGTGAAAAAAAATAGAACCGCATTATACTCTCCATTAAACAAATTTAATCTTCTTACATATAAAAAAGAAGTACCACTCATCCAACAATTTTAAAGTAAACGACATAAAGACAAAACTATAAAGCAAAACTAATTTCATTTAAGTATAAAAGCAAACCATAATCATAAAAAACTACTTTGTCATCCGTCATACTCTTTGCTTTATATTTTCGTTTAAATCATAAAACCTGCAGTGCAAATTATTTGCTTCAGTTTAGATTAACATTGATGTTACAATTTTTTACTGTTCAATGAAAATTATGATGAATATTCAAATTCTTTAATACGATTTTCATTACCAGTTACAAAAAATTGGTTTGAACAATAAAAACAACATCGAATAAATTTGTGAGCTATCACGTTAATTTCTCTCATTTTTCAAATTCCCCTAAGAACGTTGACACTAATAGTATTAGCTTCTCGATTTATCGCGTGACTTACTAAAACAATTAAAATACAAATTAAATTAATTTTTCATTCATTAATTTGTTATTATACCCAAGGAACAAAAACAAAATTATTTAACGTCACAAGAATAATAAAATTAATTATATACAATTTAGATAAAATCAGAAATCATTAATTAAAATAATTATCTATTATTTTGGAAAATATTAATAACTGGATAATTGAAAGCAATCTTTTTTTATAATTGGTTGTCTCTTGAGATGGACTGAGGAGGTGGATCGAAAAATGGTTTGTGTATTAGATTAAAATTTTGATCGTGAATAGAGTAACAGAAAATCAGCACCTTACATGATTTTTCATTTTTTATATTTCATTTTATTATTTTTGTATCACTGTGATTTTCCACACTTATGGTCGATTAGCTTTGGTGTTGATGGATTGGAACAAAATAAGGAAACATTTTCGATCCTAAAAAGATAATTATTCAAAAAAACTGTTTACTAAGCCTTGAATATTGACTATTTATTATTTTATTAAATAAATAAATTTTGTACTGGTACACGAACAAATTTTTAAACAGGCTTTAATCTAATTTAATTAAAAATTGGTTTAAGCTTTACATTTTTTTTAATGTAAAAATTTATGGTAATGTCATGCGAAAAAAAACCCTTTTCTGATTTCTATTACACAGTTTGTTTGAGACTTTTAGATCAAAGCTCAAGAATATTATGAAAGCTGACATTATTCGTGATGGTTGTGAAAACAAAAATAATTTAACTGGAAAAAAATTTTCTTTGAAAGTTTAGTAAATTTTTTTGTCGTTTTTTTGTGCTAATTTAATTTGATTTGTTCAGAAGCGACAACCGCAATAAAGTTTAAAATGGAATTAGTTCAAAAAGTAGTTCAAAAATAAAAACAATTATGTTTAAAAATATGAAGAAGCTGAAACCCCAAGTGCTGTGGTAACAAGACTTCGGTTTGTGTTAAGATTATTGTATGATTTTGAAACAAAGGCTGGTATGGTAAAATTCCTTTATTAAGTCGTCTAAGGCAAGTCACAATCTATGCAAAGAAGAATGCATAGAAAAAGTCGTACACTATCTGCAAATAACTGCCTAGACCATCATTATCCTAGATTTAAAGTTGCCGGTCGACATCACTTAACCTAAACGTTTTATTAGCAAGAATCTTATAAGACATTTATTTATTAATGATATGCTTCAAAAGCTTTTAAGATCGTTGTAATAGCTAAACCAACACATTTCATTCAATCTTTGAAATCTATCTGATTTGTTCTAAAAAAAAATTTATTTATGTTTAACATACTGGGATAACAAATTCGCGACTTATTGATTTTTTTCTGAGATCTGTGTAAATCATGCTCTATCATCAAACATCAAATAAGAACCAGCATTGCAACAAAAAAACAAGGTATCAAAACATTTCTGTTAAAGGAGGACATTTATCTCTCAAAGGAGAACAGAGAATTTGTTTGCTTAAAAATCATGTTCAAAAGAAAATTTTTAGTGAAAGCAATAAAAACACAAAAAACAAACGGGTACTTTGAAGAATTAATTGTAGTAATTAAATTTATGTTTTCATAATATTATCAAAATTACAGAAAATTAATATAGTTTTTTATTATAAGTAAAATATTTAAATATTCAATTTTTGTTCATTTTGCATTCAAATGAACAATTAAAAAAATGGGCGAATCGTTTACAAGTACGATCGTGTACATAAGCTACAACAAAGCCCTACATGACGTACAACAACCCAGGAGTGGGGCGGGTATCGCTATATAACAAGCTAGTAGGCCAGATCAGTGGTATTATGCGATCTGAGCCAAGGATCTGACAGGTTGAGAGCCAATCCAAAAAGTCCAGTAACGAATGGAACCACTTGGACACCAGAAAGGTCTTAATTATTTTTTGGCCTGCTACGTGATCAGGGCTCTGACTTAGTCGACATGCTTTCCCGTGACACTTGTGGTAGCAAAAATTAATTATAATTATAAAAGAAAACTGGTAAAAATACAAGCAAATATAGAAATTGGGACTTACCTGTGTCAAAAAGGGACAAGGTATAAGTGAAGGAGGCAGAAGCAAATTTATTCGCCAACCTAATGGTGCAAATGTACCAGTGTGCCATCAGAAAAGAGCACTGTTTAGGCAGAGAGCAGTACAGCTCCAGTTGTGAGCACCATGCCTAAAACGGGACACAGTAGAGGGCGTATAGGTTCGCCTCTACCACTTTGAGGTCTACCTGTAGGGATTGACAACCCACTGATGCGGAACACAGTAAAGCTAGCACCAGTACTTCAGGTTTCTTGTGGATGTTCTGTCTACGGAGGACTTAAGGATCAAAGGTCTGGAATGGAAACCGAAAGCAACCAAAGAAAATATGAAAAGGGTCCGAGAGGATAGCGAAAAAGCTCAAGATATTTATCCGTCAGGAGAAGGAACAACACCATCGCAGGCCAAGCACCACCTTTGCTAAGGAAACTAAAGTGGCTATTATGGCTGACGATTATCCCCAGATGATGTATACCAGCGGAGTTGGGTTTATTCCAAGAAAAACTACTGTGGCGATAGGATCAACTAATCACAAGATCGGTTTGGAGGTTACTTCAAACCTGGAAAATGACTCGTGTCTGTTCTATCTAAAGTGAAAGTCATTACACATTCACTTGTGATGAAAATAGGAGATGATATTCCGATTTCTCAAAAGGTTACCATTTTTCTCACAAGAAATTCTGAGCAGATCTGTGAGAAATCTCTCGTGCTTCTAGAACATCAATACGTTGGCTTATTTGTCAAAGATTGGCAGTTGTCTGGAAGTCAGGATGAACACACAGGCCAACTCCTGACATTAATAATTGATGAAAGGACAAAAACCTCTTTATCGAAGCTAGGGAATACCCTTTACTAGTGCATAGAGGTCCGCCTCTTCTACCTTTAGGTCTTTTTGGAGGGATCGATACCTTACTGATGTAGGGCTCAGTAGTGCTGGCATCAGGTGGTACTTGAGGCTCCTTGTCGAAGTTCTGTCTCCGGAAGACTTAAAGATAAAGGCTCTGGAATGGAAAGAGAAAACAACAACCATAGAAGTTAAAAACATGGAGGATCAGATCAGGGAGGATGGCGCAGCAAACTGGGCTAAGCCATTGTCCATGAACCACGAAAGACGAATCCAGAAAAAACGAAGGAGGAAAAGTTAATGTCTTTTAAGGCTAAAAATCTCGGATACCACCACTGCCCATGGAGGCATACACAACTCTAACGACACCTAGTAAGGTGTAAAAATGGTTGCAAAAGGTGAGGATGCTGCTGAAAAGGAGTGCAGTAACATCAAGGACATGGAGACCAAGCCGAAAATGTTGTTGATGGATGAAGGCGCCATTTCAAGATATCAAATTGTAGTTAAACAAAATATCAGATCTACAACGCAAATGGTTAGCTTAGAGAATAAATCATTCCACCTACACAAAAACCATTATCAACGACGTTAAAATAATTAATTCACCCAAAGTAATTAGAAAGACTATTTAATAAACAAAAAATTCACTAAGCTGATGAAAATGTTCTGATCTAGATAGTATAATAGGTAGGTATTGACAATAAAAAATCATCTATTTTAATAAATTTGCCTTAAGAAGAAATATTATTTCTATGGCGATAAACCTTTCTAAAAGGAAAAATAGATAATAATAAGAGCTAGAACCTACATTGGATAGCTTCAACATGTTTAAAGAAGCTAACAATATAATAACTAATTACTTATCAAAAGATAAAATATTAAATATAATTATAAAAATAAATACAAAAAAACATCAAATTTAAAAAAGAAAATAGCAGAAGAAATTGTTTTGAATTTTTGAATGTACTCTGTATCTCCAATTCACTAGACATAAAATAAATAAAAACTACTACATATAATAAAATTATCTCTCAAGAAAGAAGCTTTTAGGCAGTAATATTGTAAAATCTTAAGTATGCTCATATAACAAGTCATATGTACTAGTGCCAAAAAAGTTCATATATATTATAAATAAGGAGTGGCGATTAGTAGGAGACTATAGATATATAAAAGACGATAGATATATAATTAATTGATCTGTGTCAGTCAATCTATTATTAATTTCTCAACAACTATTTACCGATAACATAATTAAAGAAAACGATAAACAAACGTCAACAAAATAATAAAACGAAAAACCGCGAAAATAAAGAAATAAAATAAATAATTGAATAAACAACCAAATACAACAAAAACAAATAATTAATCTAATTGAAATAACGTTAACAATAAAAATAATATAAAACCAATAAGAGTAATAACAATAACTGCATGAGAGTAACTTCCACAGTGGGGTGATCCCGTTTTTAAAAAGTTTAGCTCTCGAAAGCGATGTTATATCGAAAAGTAAAACTTTAAAACAGTGACCTCGAGGGGGTAAGTTACATGACTTGTTAATAACTCAGAACCACGATCCTTCTATAACCTCTAGCTGCGTAGATTTCACTTCTGGTTCTGAAAAAACTACCAAGCTAAAACTATTTCCTCCATTTCTTTAGATTTCTGATATCTTTGAAGTTCTGTTTTTATCACAAGCAAACACATATTTGTACGTGAGCTGATGTGTCATTACTGGATTACGTTCGCACCTGGGCTGATTCCACTCCCACTAGTCTTGTTTTTTGTCCTTCATGTAATTGTTTGGCAAACCTAGAGACATCCTTGATCTCCCGATTAACATTCGTGGATGGTAGAACGATTAAATTCTTGTGCAATTTAAATTTTCGAAACATAGATAATATTTTACTTTTTTAACTTCCCGATATGGGAAGTTATTGTTTTGGGGTCGATTTTCGAAATCGGAATTTTTATGATATCTTTACGTTTCATGACCTCCTGAAGCTGTTAAGACTATTTTTAGCTAGCAGTCTGTATGTGTGTGTGTGTGTGTGCATGTGTGTGTATATTGCTGTGTGGCGAATTTTCACCCAACACTTTCTCAACAACGGATGGGTCGATTTTAACGAAAATAGTCGCAATCGATGTATCGTGTTGTAGCTTAGAGCCCAGTCCTTTTCTAGCAAAATAAAATCATTTGATTTTCAGTGGTTTCCAAAAAACTGAAAATCATCTCTTGCAAACATCATTAGATTAAATAATGCTATCAAGGTCATGAAGCTTTTATATTGTTTGTCATCCTGTCAGACATTTATAATGACATTTGTATAAACAATTGCTATCTTAGTTTTCGATATTTTTAACAAAATGTGAAAAAACTACGTGTTATTTTTTTTATCATGCCCCATGCTATCTGGATGAATCTTGTGTATGTAAACGAGCTGAAAACGCATCTGGGTTTACTTGAATATAAAAACCTGAGTTATTTCATAAATTTGACAAAAAGGTCAGATGTTTGAGAGTAGATTGCCTGGCCAACTGTTTATTAACTTCCAGATATGAGAAGTTATTGTTTTTGGGTCGATTTTCGAAATCGAAATTTTTATAATATCTTTACGTTTCTTGACCTCCTGAAGCTGTTTAGGCTATTTTTAGCTAGCAGTATGTATGTGTGTGTGTGGGTATCTGCGTGTGTATCATCGTATGTGGACGAAAATGTGTCCAACGCTTTCTCAACAACGGATGATCCGATTTCAACTTCAGTGATAACAATCTATATATTTTGGCGTAACTTACAGCCCAGTCCTTTTCCCTTTTCTAATAAAATCATTTATTTTTTAGTGGTTTGCAAAAAACTGAAAATCATCTCTTGCAAATATTACGAGAAAAGATAATGCTATCAAGATCATTTACCTCCCATTTTGTTTGTCATCATGTGAGCCATTTATAATGACATTTGTATACACAATTGCTATCTTATTTTTTGAGTTTTTATAAGAAAATTTGAAAAAATTACGCAATCGCATGAGAACTTGATGAAACTTTTGAATTAAGATGAGCTACAAACGCATTCATTAAACAAATGCTAACCTTTCATCTTACCATAAGGTTAGGTTGTTGTGTTGGAGATCATTTTTGATATTGATCATTTTAATGATATCTTCACCCTTCAATACCTTCTGAATCGGTCTAGACAACTTATTTTAGTTTGCAATTTGAGTGTTAGTATGTTATTAAATTTAAATATGATTACACACTGCACGTATACATTCAAATTCTATTTAAAAATTATTACAATTGATGTGTCGTATAATAAATAAATCCTAAGTTTGCGTATTTAAGGCTTTAAAAACCCTCACTGAACTAACATTCACTTTTTGTTGACTTTCTTTTCAAATTTGTTTTAATATTTATTTGGTAATTTTTCGTTTTTGATTTGTATTTATTGCAGTTAAATTATATTGTACAATTTTTTTATGTTTGGTACTTTAGTATACCTTATCCAGTAACTGGTTGGTTTTTAATCTTACGGGAAGTTCTTGGCGTGGCCCAAATGGTCACACCCCCATCCCACTAGTTCCGTATGCAACGGGTAAGCAACCTCACTCAAATCACTCTAAAAACATTAATAATAATAGTTAAATCTATGCTTCCGGAAATAACGAAAAATATACCTATTATCAGAAATGAAACGTAATTTTTTTTTCAAATTGCCTACGTCCAGTCTCAACAAATTACGTTTTAAAAATTAGCCAACTACTACCAGCTCTCATTCAAGTCGAAAGTTGTACGCTCGAAAATTTAAAAAACAAATTTAGCTTTTCTATTACTCATTAAGGTTAAAAAAATTTTGTTTTGAATTCCTTCGCTCCAAATAACATTTTGAAAGATACAGTTTGTTCAATCTACGTTTGCTATAACCCTGCAGGATAGATACATTTTTATTATAAAGCATTGATTCTGGTTGTTTCTCCTTTTTGGACTTAAGGTCGTATTTGTAGTGCCCGGCTAGCTTAGTTGGTAGGGCATGAGACTCTTTGTCTCTGAGTTTGGGTTCGACAAGCCACATTATTTTTGGTGTTCATTTCTGTTGCACATTATTCTTTTGTGTTAGTAATTTTGAATGAAAATTTTGAGTTAAAAAAATTGCTGCAGTTATTTTTTGTAGTTTTATAGTTTACATTCACAAAATTGAAAGATATATAAATATTACAAGAGAGAACAACTATTTAAAATAAAGATAAGCGCCTTTCAAATCTTCAAAGAAAAGCCACGTTACTACGAAAAAAGTGGATTCAGGTGCTAAAGGATGTATTTAAAATCGTTACATGCGTCGAAAACAGAACTTTTGGAACCCTTCCAAGAAGTTATTTTATTGAAAGTATTAAAAAAAGAGAACCGAAAGCAAGGTAACTCAATTGCCGATAATCTCAAGTGACATCAAACAAAATAAGAGAAAAGCTGAATTTTTAAGCTTAGCAAATATGTGGAATCAACAATCAAATATAGAATATTGTCGCTAAGACGATAGAAACGGAAACAAAATTTGATAAATTTTGAAATATTTATAAATTAGGTATTTAATAAAATTAGTGCATCCAGGAAATCAAAAACATTCTGAAAAACTTTTGAAAAGCAAAATGGAGTGAATACGGTTGGCATCAGCAGGAGCAGATTGAGGTAACTCTCTGCTTTCTACGTAAAAAGCTGGTTGAGGGTTTACAATGGGTTTTCATCATGTCCTGTGACAGTTTCCAACTAAAGTCTTAAACATTGGTTTGTGTTGCAAAACAAAATTAAATTATAATAAAAATTCAATCCATTTCGACTATTAAAAAACCAAAAAACGAACAGAACATGTCAACTTCACTCAGTTTCAAATCCAACTCCTTAGCACACTGTACAAAAACAAGTTAGTTTAAACAATAGTCTTACATTGCGTTTCTTTTCTTTATAAAAACACAGAGTAAGCTATGATATGTTAATTCTAAACATATTTCAAAATGGTTGTGATTTGATTCAGTTCTACTCCTGCCCTGTTTACAATAAAAAAGAATTAATTGTTTAAAAAAGTTCTTGGTGACAAAATAATCCTTAAAGTTTAAACTCTTAAATTGCTTTAAGTCACCGATTTGAATATTCTAAATTTAATTAAAAAATGGAAACTGAAAACTTTTTTTTCTTAGATTTTCACTGACGATAAGTTTTGTTTTCAATTTTTATATCACATTTCCAACAATTTCTCAGAGTTATAATTTTCTTTTCATTAATTGTCACGTAATTATAAAACAATATCGGATGACAATTAAATGCCGATAAAACTGTTTTCATTGTGATAATTAATGATCAAAACACAATTTTTTTTAATTATACAAGGGAATTAAAATTTTTTGGAAATAAACTTAAGTAATTAATAAAAGAGGATTTGATTTTGAAATAACTGCTGTGTAATGAGAATTGAGAGCACAGTTGAATTAAATTATCAATCATTTAGTATTAAATCATGTTTTGATCGGAATGAGTTTGCTATAAATATATAACTTAAATGTTTTCAGCACGAATGAAACTAACCAATAAAAATCAATAAACATATTGTATCGTTATTAATAATAGAAATTTTTACTTACATTTTTTTATTACTATTAAGTGTATCGGTTTCTGTGTTACCACGATACCCATCACCATCTTCACCATCAAGATTATTAAATTTATTCAAAAAATTTTCACTTAACGAATTTTTTTTCCAATTTTCCTTTATATCATTATAAAAAATATTATTTCCATTATTTTCGTTCATTGTACTTAATGCAATTGTTGGTATAATTGAAGATAAAGATGAAGATGATATTTTTAGCATTGGATCAATATGGTTTGTAGAAATATTGTTATCTTCGTTTAATCTTAATAAATTTGTGTTATTCACATTAAAATTTCGTTGAATTAATTTTTCATTTAAAACATAAACTGAGTTATTTAGAAGTGTTGTGAAAACTAGATGTACAGTGGCTAATGCTATTGTTAATCCGAGGAGTAGGCTTACAATGTGAGCTGTGTTACTTTGATTCATTCGAAGAAAATAACGTTGGTATAACATTTCGACCTAAAAAATAAAATGAATAAGAATAACAGTTAGTTACATGGTAGGTATATTTTTTCTATTAGATGGGCTCGATTACTAAATTGTGAGCAAGCCAAAAATGTATTTTTCTACTACCCAACTAAAAAATCTACTTTTGATGTTTGTTCATTGCATCGAAAATTTCTTTTTCGTCACCAGTAATAAAAAAACCTATACAAATTACTTTCGTACCTAGTGACGAAAGTAATTTTTTAGAAGCCATCTATTTTCTAATTTCTTAACTAGAATAAATCATCCTAAAAGCCCCGTTAAGAGAATCAATTGATTGAATAAAATAATTTTGTTAGTGTTAATTTGTCTAACTTGGGAGGATAACGTTAATTAATTTTAGAACTATTTACGGACAGTTTACATTAAAAATGTAAAAATAATAATAGTTAACTATATAAGCTTTAGCATATTCTTTTAAAATAGTTTGGTAACAAACAGTTGGTGTTAAGATATTTAAAAAAATTATTTCACCTATTTATTTAAGAAAAACGAAAAAAAATATTTATTTACATAAAATATTTTACGTTGTTTTAAAATATATCAGGAATTTACGTAACGTCATCCCCATACAAAAACTAAATCAAAACTGTTGTTTTTATTTTAGAAATCATATATCATAATAAAAATTTTAAACTTTATTTTGTTTATTATAAAAGCTTTTTTAGTTATAAGCCTACTAGACACGAAATGCAAAAAAGAATAAACCTTTAAAGATGTATTATTTAATGATTTTAGGGACTTTATAGACCAAATAGACTAAACATATAGAATTTTGTAGTGAAAATAGAATGAAAATGTGTATATGTATAAAGTTAACGACTTTTTTCTATGAAACGACAATCAGGCTTGTAACTAAAGACGGTTTTTATGACATAGAAATCGTATAATTTATTCATATTGAGTCATCTATATTTTAATAGCAGAAATATAAATTTAAAGATTTTGTTTGGAATTTTTTATGTTTTAAAATTTGAATTGTATGTAATTCTAAATGAAAATGCTTAGTAATAATTAACAATAATTACTAAAAAAGTAGTAGAAAAAGTACAATTTTCTACTCGCCGAAAATCATATTTTGAATCTCATGACCTTTACCAACCTCGGCTATCGCCTCTGCTGATAAACTGTCCTCTCGCTTCAAAATATGGTGTTTTCGGCATCGTTGAAAAATATACTATTTTCAACCAGCTTTTTACCAAATTTTTATTGTCAAACATATAATGGGAAATATTGTTTGTCTAAAAACATTTACCACATAAAAGTAATTTTAGACCGAAACATAATAGAAACGATTTAACTAATTATTAATTTTTGGTGTTTATGGCAGCACAGCCTCTTCTTAAAAATTATTGAATCATTGTGTTGAAAATTCAATATTGGTAGATCGAAAAAAAGAATTATAAAAACGGAGAGTGTGCTTAAGACCACACGGAAGAAGTAAAAACTTCATTGGCATCCGCAATCAATTGATATCGTATTAGTAGTATTTGGATCGTATTAGTAAAACAAATGAGAAAGAAGTCAGAACGATAAACCGTTAACTACACACACTAACCTCACAATGTTAACCAAATAATTGTCAAAAAAGCACTCATATGCCAATAGCAGGGACTAAAGTACGCGTGGTTGTCACACCCATAGATCAACAAGTTTAAATTTTACAGATCTTTCTGCAGAAAGCTAAGCAAATTTATTGGTATTAACGCACACTAGGAGGGCCCGGCGTGGGGCCCTACGCTTATAACTAAAGTTTTTGCGTAGACATTTTGTTGACGTAGGAACAATGATTTCAAAAAGTGGTAATGAGAAATGCTAGCATATAATTTTTGATTTTTCTTTTTAAATATATGAATGAAAAATAATCAGAACTCTAGCTGATCAGTTCGGATATATGAAAAATTAGCGATCAAATAAGTTGGAGATCAAATAAGCTTACTTGAAAACATATTTGATCGCTAATTTTTCATATATCCGAACTGATCAGCTAGAGTTCTGATTATTTTTCATTCATTTATTTAAAAAGAAAAATCAAAAATTATTTGCTAGCATTTCTCATTACCACTTCTTGAAATCATTGCTTCTACGTCAACAAAATGTCTACGCAAAAACTTTATTTATATGCGTAGCGAAGCACGCCGGGCCCTCCTAGTATTAGAAAAATTTGCTGTCTCTACTAATATTTAAAAACAAAGAATACGTTCATCCCCCCAAAAGCATTTCATAAACTAAATTTTCTTATTTCGAAAATCATAAAAATAATAATAACTTAATATATAAAAATAATTTACTGTCTCTAATAATATTTAAAAACAAAGAAAAATAATACGTTTATCCCCCCCAAAAGCATTTCATAAACTAAATTTTTTTGTTTCGAAAATCATAAAAATAATAATAACTGAAAATATAAAAAAAATTTGCTGTCTCTAATAATATTTAAAAACAAAGAAAAATAATACGTTTATCCCCTGCAAAAGCATTCATAAACTAAATTTTCTTATTTCGAAAATCATAAAAATAATAATAACTGAAAACATAAGAAAAATTTGCTGTCTCTAATAATATTTAAAAACAATGAAAAATAATACGTTTATCCCCCTCAAAAGCATTTCATAAACTAAATTTTCTTTTTTCGAAAATCATAAAAATAATAAAAACTGAAAATATAGGCAAAATTTGCTGTCACTAATAATATTTAAAAACCAAGAAAAATAATACGTTTATCCCCTCAAAAGTATTTGATAAACTAAATTTTCTTATTTCGATAATCATAAAAATAGTAATAACTGAAAATATAAGAAAAATTAGCTGTCTCTAATAATATTTAAAAACAAAGAAAAATAATACGTTTATCCCCCTTTTTTTTATCTTAAAGCAGGCTACAGACCTTCAATCAATTTGTCAATCAATTGAAAACGAAAATAAACGAAATAAAATTTAGGGGATTTTTACACTAAATTTTATTTCGTTTGTTTTCGTTTTCGAATTGATTGACAAATTGATTGAAGGTCTGTAGCATGCTTATCGTTTTTGTGAAAAAAAATATATACTTAGGCAATTCCATTTTCATATTTTATGTGGGAGGTCGTTGAAGAAAAAAATACATTTTAATTCGTTTATAACTTTTTATTTATGATCCGAAAAATCCCAAAAATCTGTCAAATCTAAGTTACACTAATATAAGTTAGCAGTGAAAATTTGAAATGCATCAAAATTCGAATAAAAAAGCCTAAGGCTGTACAAAGTTTTTATTTAACGTATTAATGTATAAGATTGTTGTCGTTTGCAAATCACTATCGGCTAAATGCCATTTTATTTATCATGATTTCCATCCATGTTTAATCATACATAAGCTATGCTTCTTTGTATATAATTTATGCGATTTCCGTCTCGTAATTTTGTGAGCTTTAAATCGATATAATCGATTTTATCAAGTATAAAGTTACAAGTATTAAGGTTCCACTTAATTTTAAAAACATGTATTACATACAATTCCAAACCGACAACATATTTAGCGAAGATGATAAAATTCCAATACTATATGTATACTATATGTTTTGATATACAAATGTAATTGTTTCAGCCTTCAGGTTATACTATCTTTCTTACGTTATTTTTAATTTCATAAAACTTATGTTCAACAAAAACATTGATCAAAGCAAACTACCGTTTAAAACGATAGTTAAATAAAAAGCAAAAATTAAGCGTACACAACAACTTCCCAAATTTTCATGATGATTAATGTATTAATGCATAAAGGATAAACAGCCATACATACTTTCAATTTATATACATATATTCAATATTTATTTAGCATGATGACTCAAATGCAAATTGCAAAACACAGTAGCAATATAACTTTAAAAAACTGCGTTATAGATCAATATTTTAAAATTCGTATAAAGAAATTTTTATTATTTTATGAATTCATAAATAAAAAAAAATAATTTTAATGGTATTTAATAAAAATTAAAAAAAAACAATAAAAAAATATGTACCATACCAGGAGTTGAACTCACTACCTATAGCACATAAGTCGAGCACGATATCCACAATACAATTTAAAACGTTAAGAAATGATAGATTGATAAATTGATAATAATAGAAATACTGACGGATCAGTTTAATTTACTACCTATGGAAAAATCTGTGTGTGGTGCGCCTAAAGAAGTTTTCACTTCAAAAACAGAAAAACCAAGATTGCGAAATAAAAAATTGTGTCATGATTCTAACAGAATTGTTAAAGCTTCCGACCGTTAACAACATTAAAATGATAATATACTACAACTGGTTCTCCTTAATTCTAGAGTGAAAACCAATACAAAGACTGAATAATTTTCCAACATAAAAAACCAGATATTCTTAAATAATTCATAAATAAATAAAACTATAACAAATATATATTTGTAGTTAGATAAAACTCAAACTTTTGTTGCACACGAGCCATTACTGTCACACCAAGTTATTACTCTGGAGCAGCTTCAGCATTCCAAGGTTTTTGATTAATTAATTTCATTAATAAATCGACAATCAAAGCTAGTTGGGAACCTCTACCGGACGCCTGACTCGATGGACTCGAGGATATCGCCTAGTCGCTTTGGGTTGGCATTTGGTTTGGGAGCGCGATCCGTTTTAAACATGCTCTCTTTATTGCACTTCTTTAATGCTCATCCAAAGCAGAAGAGTCTTAAAGGTCTAGTACACTCTCTAAAACCATGACCAAATGCCATACAGTTGCAGCAGTTTATCTTCTTTTTCCTGAATTTAGAGCCCCTTGTATCGCGTATAGATTACCTTTAGAGATAGTGGGATGAGTAAATGTATTCATAAGTTCATCTGCTGATAGTTGTTATTCTATGTATTCTTCAGTGGCGGTCATTTTGGAAAAATCTGATCTTACGAAGTTATGCGGCTATGTAGGATATGACGCGGACAGTTTTTCACGACGTCTGCACAGCTCTCTAAGAAGATCAACTGATATCACCTGAACGTGTAAACCTCCTTCCTGATATCAATTGTCCGATTGTTGAGCAGAATATTTTGCAACAATGGATCGGCTAAGGATATGCTAAGTTTATTACTCAGTCTAACGATATCAATATAGAATATATCAAAAGCCTCAGCAGGCCTTTACTTGTATTTTTATCAAGTTTTTCATTATCTGCGAAATTCCATCTTCGCTATTCCGAACTAGTGTCCACCTGAGATGAACAGATTGAACAGCACTCCGATAATGTAAATGAATTCTTCAATTTTCAGCCCTTCGGATTTGATGTGGCAGTAGAGTTCGACTAGGTTGAGTAGGAAGAGAAACAAAATTTGATCTCTGATGTGTGGGTGAATTAAACCTGTTGTACTTTGTTTTTATGTTAACGTCAGCTTACACCAGCTGTTCATAAAAATTAAATTTAAGTGTTTGTTCACTGTTTGAAACTGAGTTTTTGGTTTTAACCGCACATATGTCGAGGTACCTACTTTTATGAAGCAATCTACGAAGCAATCTTAATCATTGTTAACAGTTTAATTTTTTACAATGGCAAGAAAAAATATTTGTTGTTGACGCGAGACCGATCCCGCTCTGCCACCGAAGAAGTTCCTTGATTTTGATTTTAAGAGAAGCGACTGAAGATTTAATTGGATGGGGGTGAGAGATTTGGGGGTGAGAGATTGATCTGATTGTGTCGCATCTTGTACGGATTGCTGAGGTGGTTTGAAACTGGCTTACTCATTAGCTTGCTGTCAGGGTATCCAAAATTCTGAGTATCCATACGCGATCAAATCACGACCAGTCAACCTAAACAGAAAAAAAGGGATAGACCGATTCGTAACCTGGTCTAGAAAACGGGTAGTGAATGACTATATTATTGAGGTTGTGATTTGGAAATAATTGTGGCCATCGATGATTGGTCAGCTCTACTCTGTACCTCCAGGCCCGATCATGAACCAAATAAAACAACTGAGGCAAAAAAATTGAGAGTGATAGCAATGGTAAACAGGCTGAGCTTCTGTCCATAGAAACCGTCAGCCTTAACTGGCTGTGGAGGGTTAGCTATTACAATCCAGTCCCAGTTATTGCTGTCGATTAATAGGGTTTAGCTCAAAATGACCCCATTACATAAGAATGACTGGAAGGTGAGGGATCGCTGCATACTAAGGCCAGCCAACTGAAGATTGTCTGACCCTCTGTGCTATTGTGTATTTAAAAAGTCTAACTTCTCCTATTTTTTTAAGAATTTTAAGTGTTTTACTGTCAGTTTTTTGAGTTTCAAATATAACTCACCAAAAATAGTAGAATTGAAAATAAAAACCATTTCACAAAAAAACTTCAAATTTTTATACAAATGGGCGGAGTTAAATCTGATCTTTCGTTCTGAAAAATACTCATAATAGTCCGCAGCTGAGTCAGTGTAGTTATTTTAAGGTTTTTATGTAATGCGTCAATTTTGTACACTAACCGAGACAAACAGAATCTTCAAATATGGAAAGATGAGAGGACAGCTTCAATAAATCGAAAGGAAGCTCAAGTAACTATTACGTTTGGGCCAATTCAATTAATGATAACCTCTGAGCGCTGATTTTTGCATAATATAAGGAACCTGATACCAGAAATGACAAGATCTCGATAACTCGAAAAACAGGATCGAAACATATTACCACCACCATAAATTCAGAGCTATAGCACACGTATGAAGGGAGCTTTATGTATTATGAGTCTGTCATCATCCAGAGTTGCCATGAATGTAGATTTGATGAATTTAAAAAATAATTTGAAAGATTAGGACAAGTTTGCTTAACGATACAGATACAGTCTTTTTAGAGGCTTCCTTTTGACTTGCACTCAAAATTAATCCGTCAGCAGTATTCAAAATCAAAAGTTCCAATTCGAATAGCTATCTACAAAACAATAATAAATCCCTACAGATAAGAAATTCTATAGTTAGGCTTCAGACTTTAATAAAAATTCTGAAACGATTTTGTTTTAGCTTCAGTCACAGTCCAATCGCTGTCGCTGATTTATTCAGTGTACCTTCAATTTTGAATAGAAATTGAAGTATATTAAGGCTTTTTGTGAGCAATTTAAGCTCAAGTAACTAAGGCAGCAATTTGAATGTTGTCCATTCGAAGGTATAGTTGGATTTGTCTAAGAGAAAAATGTAATTTCTCTTATATATGTTATGTACGAGATTCAAACCTTCATCATCAGATTGATGGATTGATCGAGGATTAATTGAGGTTAATTGATTTGAGGTTAATGATTTGATTGATGTATTGATGGATTGATTGAGGTTAATTGATTCAGATCCTTAGGCAGGCATGCTATCTACTACGCCACAGAGGCGATGGTATTTTGAAGTTCAATAGTTCAGCTTAAGCAGGTCAAATAATGATGAAATTTGATGAGGACTGATGGAACAGGGAATGGAACATAACAAAAGAAACAAAAAAAAATTTTGCGTTTACATATATCATCATAAAAAATTGACGAAATTGTTTAAATTCCAAAGCAGATTTTCATACTTTACAGTTTACCTTATTCTATCGTATAGTAATTTTTCCCGTCATTTCGTTTAAAAAATCAATCAGTACAGTATTTTTCCAAATAAGTATTCTAAACGCGGAATTTGTTTGAACTTTTTAATGTACTACATTCTTTCCGAGTATATCTCAATTTTTACAGGCGAAGTTCATTATATGTGATTGTAATGTAAGAAAACATTGATCGCAAATACACGACACGCGAGCCAAACTTAACCCATTTAGAAATTTTCTTGACACTGTGTTCTCCCTCGGAAATTCGTTTTAATTTCACTTTTTTGAAATCACAACTAAGAAAAACATTAGCAAATCCTTCTTATTTGCTATTGTCTCTTCTTTAATGCTGGCTTTTTACTTGGTTAAATTTGAGTGATTCTAAGACTTTTTCCAAAATGAAAAAGCAACAACAAAACTCTTCCCATTTGTATAGTATTTTGACGTTTCTGATTGTTTCGAACCTTCTAATACTACTTGGTGAAATAGGTTTAGAAATAAGTTTCGTCGAATATTTTATGAATAGTTGAGACTTGAGATCTCCCGTTTCATTTGTGTTGTTTTTGTTTTCCTTGAATTTTCAACCGGATATCAAATAATCCTCTGAAAATTAACAACAAAATTTAATGTATTCAAATGTTTGTTACAAAAGATGACATTAAACATAGCTTGATTATATTTCAACGATCGAGAAATTATTAGATTAACTAACCAGAATCAGATAAATAAATAGAAAGAAAGAAAACTACACTGCGATGATCACTACATCATAATGATAAATGTAGAATGTAATTCTTTTGGCATTAAATAAAATTACAATTTTTCTTGCACATATATGAACCAAAGGACAAGTTTTAATTTTTACATTATGAACGTAAACAATTAGAATAGACCAACAGTGGAAAAATAGGCTAATATTTTTATAAAATATTAAAAAAGTTTAGGTTTAGATGTTTCTAGATATATGTATATGTACTGCTATATATTGATGACAAACTATGTCATGCAAGTAAGTTGAAAAAAAAAGTGTAAAGCGAAAAAGGAAATTTCTAAGAAAAATATCGAAGAAAAAACATCATTGTGCAAAATCACTTTTTATATTAATAGTGTTTTAAAATTTATGAGATTCAGTTCCTTTACTTGCCCATCAAGAGCTCAGACCGTGTTTATCTTCCGTTTTCAGTAGGTTTATCCAAAAACTAGGTAAACACTAGTTTCCGTTATTTTTCTTTAGTTCCTTATACTTGTGCATTACGTAAGACAATGCTTGCGCTCATTATAGGCTGATGTTTGCTTACGCTCTCTATCACAAGAACATGAACTTTAATCAGAAGTTTCGATGCTGTCCTCGGTGGCGGGTAGACGTAACAACAACAATTATTATTAGCAAGCTGTTTTTTTTCCGTGGTATAAATATTCAAGAGAACTACGTGAATGCAAATATGTATAACAATAATGTAACGTAGTGTAGCAATAATGTAACGTAACGTAACGTTTTGGCCGAATTATTTATATTCAGTTTGATCTTAATATCAGGAAACTGAAACAATGGATTTTCGTGAATAACCCGATTTTAAACATTTCACACATATTATGTGTAAAATTGAATCTTCTTAATTTTTGTATTTGGTTATGCTATCATAGACTGCGTAGTTTAATTTAATTTTCTTATTAGATAAAACTACAACTGCCTGTTGGTTTTATTTTGTTTTTCTTATCTATAAATAATAAGACAGGTGTTTTATATTGATTTTAGTGGAGCTTTTTTTCTCTAAAGAGTATTTTCCAGAATGAGGTTTTTTATTACATCATACTCCATAATCGTCACAATATTATCACCGTTTGTTGTTCCATCAACTTTGGAAATTTATTGGCAAAAAAATGAAGCATTTTTGTCTGCAATCGGTTTTGTGAGTTTTGTGAGAGTGCTCAAGAGAGGTTTCTCACGGGTCTGCATTTTAAGATAATGATAGAAGTATTTCTGAAAATTCTAAATTTATGCATTTCTTTAATCTACCTTGGTCCAATCGGTCGTTAATGTTCCATTTTTTTACTTTAAACTCTTACCTATTTGACTAA
>CAVNZG010001657.1:0-30811 GCA_963693315.1 Diogma glabrata
AACACATTGAAATTTCATCTATAATAATGATTGATGCATTATTAATATATGTGCCATGTACACTGTTTGGAGTTATATTTGGCATTGAATTCTCTAATAATGGAATTGGTAATTTGAAAACATTATGCAAAGTTCGCCCCCCAATCAAAAGAGTTGATGCAATACCACTGAAGGCAGTTACAATACACGAAAGATTCAGTGAATTAAATTTATGAATGATTGCCGTTTGAACAAAAGTTTTGCCACAACCTGCATGAGCTGTCAAGAAAAAAAGCTAAAGCATTCGGAGGAACATCCAAACCACAGATAAATGCAAATAATTGACGAAACTGTTTTGGTGATTGAATTTCTGAAGCTTCAAGTAAACATTCACGCTATTCATTATCATTTGTTGCAATACCTCGAGCTTCACATGCTGCAACAAAAGTAGGGTAGGGTACACCTTCATACATACGTAGATCAAAAAAAGATTTTGGACCACGAACATGCAACAGAAGTAAACGCATATGAAACAATTCTATATCTTTTGGAGTAACCATATATAATCGAGCAACAACTTTATCAGCCCCACGTTGTCTTCTTTTCCACGATTTACTTTGGTCATACCAAACATAATTAATTCTGTATACAAAAACTCATTAGCTAAATTATCAATGGAATTCAAATGGAAAAATGCTAACAATTTTGTTCTTGATACATTTGCGACTGTGCCAGCCACATTACCATTCCTGATATAAACATTTTGTCTATTAGGCAAATGACAATCAAGTCGAATAATTGTATGAGATTGAAAATGCATTGGAAATTCAAATATGCGCCAAGCAGCTTCAGTCGAACCAACATACCGTCCATTCAAAAAATCTTGAATTTCATTTCCCACAATCGCATCATCATTATTCACTGCATTCTCTCCATTCACTCTCAATTCAACATTGGCAGAATCATACTCTTTATATACATACTTGTAAACATATTTCACACTTTTAACAGTCGTACATATTTCCACGTTAATATGACAATTGAATTTTGCAAGAAGATAAATATTATACGGAACAACATATCTATTATCAAGAGATGCACCACGTACATCAACACTCATACCATTATCACGTCGACGGTACAAAGGATAACCATTCACATATTCTTTAATATTTTCAGAAAAAGGTTTTGGAAAATTATTACTACATTTACCACTCTCATACAAACAGAATTGGGATTTAGAGCACCACATGGTTCATGCATCATATGACGTTTCACATATTCATGTAATTTAGGAAAAAGAATGGGATCAGGGATTTCAGTACATACAAATTTATTAATCATTTCATTTCCATCAATTCTATCTTCATCTGACAAATTTAACAAAATTCATCATTTTTAAAAATAGCAACCACATGACACATCAGCAGTAACATTCTCAGGTCTTTCACAAAATTCATGCATTGATTTAAAAGAACGAACAAAAGGATTCACACGATCTAACTCAAAACCTATCTTACGCATAAGAAAAAATTCGAAATGAAATTTAAAACATAGAAAAACAATATGTACGTTTATTCACATTCAAAGAAATAAATATCCTAACAGCTGAGAAAAAATTAAATATAAAAAAGAATAACAAAATAAAGTTTTAAGTGTTCGATAGCAAATATATTTTTATATGTATGTAAACTTATAATGCATATATATAGAAAAAGTTTTTCCGTATATAATAACTTTTTATTTATGATCCGATTTGTTTGAATCCGGATCCCAATATAGGTTACACTAATATCAGTTAGCTGTGAAAATTTGAATTGAATCCATCTGCGAATAAAAAAGCCTTATGCTCCACAAAGTTTTAATCTAGCGTATTAATATATAAGAAGATTAACATAGTCTTTCGTATAAAGTATAAAAATATACATTCAAATAACATCTAGAATTTAAATAGTTTTTGTTATAAATTATAAAATATATAAATAATTTATAGCTACGTAATTATATTTTTACTAAAATATATATATTTTTACTAAAAATATAATTAATATCTGAAGTAAGAAGTATTTTTAATTTTTTATGAATGAATTTCAAAAACAAAATCATATTATACGTTTTATACGTTATATACGTTTTATACGTTTTATACGTTACGTATTATACGTGTAACGTATAAAACGTTTTATACGTGTATATTAACAACCCTGTATGTTACCCATAAAATACAGTACATATTTTCAGAAAAAAATTGTAGAAGTCCAAACGCTACAACGGACGTCCTGCTCTCAGCAATTGACAGTACTGCAAATCTCTTGGTCAACAAAATACTCCCTTATATACGTATAAATCCTCGAAGGGTTATAGTATTTTACCGTTTTCTGCAAAAAGGTCTGATAATCATCCCAAAATACCTCATATGATTTTGTTGAAAGCTTTTAGTCTTGTCTACATTCCCTAGATATAGACGAAAATCAAAGTCGTTTTTGTACCCAAGCCAGGGTATAAATTCATATGTTGAGTGTCATATTTAGTAAGCTCCTAAATCTAACTATCATTTACCAGCATAAAAGAGGATGTGTAAACGTTCAATCACCCCCACCCCCCATTTTCAAACAAAAATTTCTCAAATCAAAAAGGAAATCGAGATCAAAATTTAATTCTTGTGTGGTTTGAAAGCACTTAAGCCGTGCATTCACATAAAGCAGAGATAGAACCAAAACTGAATTTCATACAAATTTGACAGCAACTGAAACAGAAACCGAATTTAGAAACTGAAACAGAAACTGAAAATTCGTCTGAAACAGAAACAATTAAAATTTAATTGTTTTTGTTCCAGAAACTGTCACATAACATTAATTATTATTTTAAATTTTGATAGTAGAGTTTTGAATTTTGAATAGTTTTCAGTTTCAGTTTCTGTTTCTGTTTCTGTTGTATGTGAATGCCCGGCTTTAAATAGATTCAAATTCTGAGCTATAATTTTTTTTTTAATTTTGCGCAGTGGTGGAGGAAAGGGGGCGCTAGCTGAAAAGAGATAAAAAATACTCACTTAGATATTAACAACAAAATAGCAACAATAAATCCGAAAATCTTATATTTCACCTGTCCAATTTGTTGAAATACAAATGCAAACAAAAGAAAATAAGAAATAGACATCAACAGGTAGGTACCATTTTTCGTTTTTCATTTTGTTCATCTTCTTATCTTATATTATTGAAAAGAACAAAAAAATGAAGAAATATAAATCATAAACCAAACAAAATATGACGTGATAAATGCTCATTTTCTTGTTGTTTTATTTGTTTAGTTTTTCTTTTCAGATTTCTTGCTAAAGGTATAACACAGGTAGTAGGTATCTGTTGATTTTGATTTGATTTTTTGATTTCTAGCTTAGTTTATTTGTTTTGTGTTGTTGTTATCAATTTCTCATGTGTGGTTTTCCTATCAATAACTTAACAAATAACATAACAAAAACAAGAAAAAATAAACAAATACAAAAAGAAGATATAAAGTAAATGTTCGTACAAAGTTTTTATCATTGAGAAAATTAAGAAGGAAATGTTAGTGAAATTGATTAAAAATATGTCATATACATATCTAAGTTTTTTGTTTTAAACAAATTTGTAGTAGCTGAAAATATGTTCCACTGAATATTGCAGTGTACAAGGCGTTTATTGTGCATTTTCTGATTTTTTCCATAGCTACGCCGAACTCAAATTAATAACCAGTTGTCCCTGGTTGTCTCTTTAGTCACACCTGTTGCATGGTTCAAATTTTTTATTATAGTTATACTAATTTTTTAAATGTTTTTTTACAGTCGTATCTTTCTTCCAACACAAGGCTGGACGCACCACCAAGAGGAAAAGAGATGAGCTATACATTTGCCATTAAGATTTTTTTATAAAAGGTGAGTGTCTAGAACTAGCAAACTGTACTTAATTCTGAATTCAAGTTGTCACGGCTGCGACTCACACACTAATTATTTAATTAATTGTTAACTAAATAATATGAAAATTATTCGATTGAATTAAGTCTTTATAGATGTAACTCGGAAGAAAATTTATTGAATTGTAAAAGTAAAATAGACATGTTCTGTTCTACAAGTTCCTAAAGGTAACAAAAACAACATAAAAATACAAAAAAAAGAAGCTATTTATGCACCTACCGACCGAAAAACGTCGATCCGATGATATTTGTGAAGAAAACGCATCCATACACAGTTGAAAAAGTAACTGCAATATTTTAACAAGTCTTGCAATAGGAGCTATGCGTTGCAGGTTATTATTGAATTATAAAGTAAATGTTGCAGTAAACCTAATTTTAATGCATATCTATAAAATTTAAAACAACTCTTGCATCATAATTTATTTCTATAGAACAGCTAGAAGTTTTAATGCACCTTGCTACAATTTAATACATTAAAAATTTAATGAAATTTCAAAATTCACTAGAGTATTATCCATTTTAGAAATAAATAGTTAAACCGTGTCATGTATGTTTTAGTTATCGCTTCTCAGCTGAAAGTCTATAATAATAGTGATTAAGGTGGTATGGATTTAATATTAATTAATTATTTTAATTTGATTAATTTAAACCTGTTTAATAATCGTAACCCGCGTAATAATCAAAGTAACTCGAAATTATGATGTAATTTGCATTAAAATGTCACACTAAAAAAAATGTTGCGCGTAATATTATTTAATACTAATATCAGACATTTTAAACAACAAGCTTTATGTTTTACTCCAAGTACTCTGTTAAATATTGATGCAAAGAGCATTAGTTTAACTTTATATAGCAAACTTTGTATTGTTTTGTAATTTAAACGTCCGTAGGACCTATATGTGTAGCAATTTGCATTACATATTCAATTTTTTTTACCTGTGTAATAACAAAATTCATTTGGACTAAAATGCACTCCTGTCGAGCTTTTATATCAGTTTAGATGAAATTCGTGATCTGGACTAACGACGATAAACCGCACCATTTTTGATCAAGTTCATACTTAGCATACAATAAGTATGGTGAAGTAAAAAATACGTATTATTTCCAAAAAATTAAGTATTAAAAAATAAGCGTTTAACTAGAGTACAGGGTAGTCAAAAATATTTATGGAAATTGAAGCTCAGGGTAACTTTGACATCAAATTGCAAGATAACGGCTTACCCAAGGTTAATTACCTTACCTGGATTTGAATTTTCAGAAATCTTTTCGACCAACCTGTTCCCAAACTAAACACTTTAAACTTTTCCTTAAAAACACGTTTTTTATTTCACATTTTTTTTGACACCATCTAAAAGTAGACGTTTCAACAAACATAATGATTAATGGGATTTTTTGCATTAAATTTCTAGACAATACTTTGTGTGAATTCATAGAATGGGGAACATTTCTATTCTAATTAACATCCTAAGTCACGATTGTATAGTCATTATTGATTGTTTCCAATCAATGTGAAATCAATGGCTGACACTTGGTCAATTTGTAGTTCTATATGTATTAACATTAGACTACATTAAGGGATTTTAAATTTTATTTTGGATTTTTTTTTTGAGATCAATTAAACTCAAGTAAGTAAAGAAGTAATTGGAATATTTTCAATTCAAAGGTATGGTTTGAAGTTTCTTAGAAAAAAACTACAATTCACATTTTACGTGTTCCAAAACGTTTTATCCGATCCGAAACACGTAAAATGTGAATTGTAGTTTTTTTCTAAGAAACTTCAAACCATACCTTTGAATTGAAAATATTCCAATTACTTCTTTACTTACTTGAGTTTAATTGATCTCAAAAAAAAAAAAAAATCCATAATGATTAATGTTTGTTTTGAAAAAACTGTTTCCTATATAGGAGAATTTTTGTGTGAAAATGAGGTCACTTTTTTGGTTTAAAATCAAAATTAAACGTAAAAATAAATATTTTGATTCCAAAAAATTACAGCGTATTAGGAATATAATAAGGTACGTTTCCACCAAATTTTGTGGAAAAAAAAATTTTTTGTAGGAGATAAAAATTAAAAACGAAAAGCCCTTTTTTCCTCGGTTTTTTCTATTTTCACGGCAAATTTTAGGTTATGTCAAAAAATGATTTAAATAAAAGTAATACACCTTTTCATTACCTACAACCTTTCCTTTAAACTTTTTTCGATAGAAGGTCTAGTTTCGCTGAAAATCATGAAAAACATTTTCTACCCCTAACAGCTCACCCCATTTCATCACCGCAACTAGGAGCACCTTTAATTTTTGTTTCCCATCATTTGCGCAATATTTTCTTAAATATTTAATAGTTTTCAATATGTTACTAAGTTTTTCCATTTTTGCCTGTTTTTAAGGTATCTAGGTCTAAACATCTACTGGTCTAAACATCTTATCCCTCTATAAAAATTTAGAAATATCAATAAAATTTCACATCAAACTGCAATTAGATAATTTTAATTTACTTATGAAGTATTGATGACTACATATCAAACATAACATACAAAATATGATTATTCCTCTTATTTTTGATTATCTGCAATTATCTCGTATAATATTGTAGTTAAATGTGAAAGTTCTCTGATAATATATTTACGATTGTAAATCATTTAATTAAATTTTTGCCATGAAGCATTATCAGAAATGAAAGGAATGGAAAACGAAACAAGGCCAGAGTTTGTGATTAAATTACATTGTCTTAATTCTGTGAGAGCTATTCGTGGTGGAAATATCACAGCATCTTTACAATTCATTCAGAAAAGGAACAAATGTATGCGAAATGAGTGAATATCATTAAACGTTTATCTCTTACAAGAAAAGATACTACAAATTTTTGTTCCCTTTCTATTTTATTCTTTGGTAAGCCATCATCGATGAACTGCCAGTTTGAAATTCAGTCTGTTGAATGAGTGGTTAAAAAAACAGTATGTGGGTACATGGTTGGTGGTGGATCTTGAGATCACTCCTACACTACGTATGAGTACACAATGTCTTACCTAACGAGATTCTCTCATCGGCTGAAAAAACTAGCTACCCCAGTTGTAGTTTAGACATCAATACCTCTCTAGCATTCACTGGTGAATTTAAGCATCAATACACTATTACAAAGTCCGATCCATTACACCATCGACTGGTTTTCACTTGTTTTACAATTTTCAATAGTTCAAGAATGATTAATTTTCAATTATGGATAACTTATCAATAGCATGTATTATATAATAAAAACTTTTATAAGCACATTGTCTTTGCCAAGGGTTAAAGCCCACAGATAAAGTTATATTTGTAATAAATTTGTGGTAAATGGAGCAGTTATACCCTAAACAGAAGAACCTAGCCATAAGTTTTAAGATACAAGTTTATATCAGAATTTTTTTAAGCTTTGACAAAAAGTTAACATTTGTTTAAGCCTACTGTATTTCACAATTAATACTAAAAGCTTTTTTGTTCTTCATATAACTGATTGACATGCTTAGAAAAAATTATCCATCATTGTTAATATTTCTTTTGTCTTTCTTCAACAAATAATTATAAAAAAGTAAACTTTAATACCACAGGGCTTAAGGATTTCACACAATTTTCACTATAAAAAACGTAACAATCACAATAAAAATCTCATTTTTCAAACTAAAACATTTTCATTCACTTCCTTTTCATTTTTCTTGTTTTTCCTATTTACTCGTCGTACGCTTTATTTTTATACATTTTTGTGTTTATAATACTTTGAGGGAAAAAATCATTATCCATGTTTGGATAATTTTTTTTTATAATACCAGAAACTTCTGAGAGTGCAATATGACACTTTACATACAAACAGTAGAAAGAAATAATGTACAAAACATGATTATAGTTTTTTTCTACTGAATTATTTTTATAATAATAATAATACAAAAGATAAAAAAATGTTATACAAATTCTTTTCTATAAGACCTCAATTTTTTCTGTTTTGCACTGAGTTGAATATCAGATTTCAGAAAGTTGATTTAGTTTAACGGAATATTATTATTTTAATCAGATGCTGTTACTTTGAACTATTTTTCTCAAACTTTACAGAGTGAAAATAATTTAATTAAAATTTATTTTTTTGAGTAACTAGATGTGACATGATATTTTGCATTTGCAAATCTTTACTTAAAGAGTTGCTCTTTTGAGCCTTACTTATAATTAAACTTTTATATTTTTATATAAACGTTGAAGTGAGTAAAAGAGAATTATAAAACACCGAAAATGTCAAAACAGTTGCCCAAACAAATAATGAGATACCACTATGTAGGATAATTACAGATGTGGAAGACATTATTACGACCATAAAGCCGGATGAGGAACGAAATGTCATAAGAGGCAAAGCAGCCACCGTTATATCGAACCACATACACAAGAATAAGAGCATGAATCGGCAGCAAAAGATCATACACAATGCATATATATATACAAAACAATTTCTAAGACATCACCCAGAAATAACGATTACTTCCGCTGATAAAGGTAATGTTACCATAGCAATGGACACAAACACATACAACAATATGTTGAACAACCATTTTAACAACAACAGCCTATATCGTAGATTAACAAAAGACCCCACATCAAATTTACAAACCAAAAATAATGATCTAGTTAGAAAATTGGTAAATCAAGGACATATAGACAAAAGATTAAAGAAACAATTGTTAACTTTCACTGCAAAGGCACCAAGACCACGAGCCACACCGAAGATTCACAAACCAGGTGTCAGGATAATAATTAACTCGGAAGATAGTCCTACATATCATATGGCAAAATTTCTCAACACGATTCTAACGAAGGCAGTAACGGAGAACGAATATAATATAAAAAATTCATTCCAACTAAAAGAAATGTTCAATGGCATCAATCTTACATCGGATGACATAATGGTATCATTTGACATCGTTTCAATGTACGACAATATACCAATTGAACTAGTATACAAAGCCATAGAAAAAAGATGGGAAAAAATTGCGAAAACAACAACTATACCGCGTAGCAGTTTCAACGAAATGATTTCTCTATGTGTAAATGAAAGCAACTATGTGATGTTTCAGAAAAGGTACTACAAACAGTGTAAAGGATTGACTATTGGAGGGGCGGTTTCGGGAATATTAGCAGACTTCGTTATCACAGATTTATTGGATATTGCTATACACAAAGCCGGTTTCAACCCAACCTTGTTGGTGAAATATGTGGACGACACTTTGGCGATAATACCGAAGGATGAAATGGAAAATTTCTATAACATTCTTAGCAATGAACACAAAGATATCAAATTCACCTATGAAAACGAAGAATATAATCGAATTGCATACTTGGACATGACAATAATCAGGGACAAGGATAATAGGATATTAACGAAACACTACCAGAAACCAACATCAAAAAATAGAATGCTCAACTACCACTCTGAGCACCCAAGTAACCAAAAAAACAGCACGGCATACGGAACGGTTCACCGTATGCTCTCAGTAACATCCAAAGAGTATAGGGAGGAAATCATAAGAAATATTGGGAAGAGGAATAATGAGATATTGGGAATGGGATATTGGGAATGAATGGCTATCCTAAGAGATTAATTAAGAGAATGATACTGAAATACGATAATAGAAACATAAACAATGAAGGTGCCTTGAATCAGGAAGTAAAGTACAAGAGTTTGACTTACTCGAAGCATCTGTCAGAAAGTCTAGTTAGATTACTAACATACAACCATAACAACATAAAAGTCGCTTATAAACCGGAAAAAACAGTAAATAAGATCATTCCAACATCATACGAGGTAATCGACACAGCAGACCAACATGGTCTAATATATACATTTAGTTGTAAGGATTGTGAAGGGAGATATATTGGACAGACTGGACAAAAACTAGGAAATAGGATGAAGCAACATAAAAACGATATTAAGTCCTCAGTGGTTAAAACAAATAGCACAGCTGCTTTTAAACATGCCAAGGAGTTAGGACACACATTTGACTATGATCATGCTAGTATAGTAACAAAGGAAGAGAACTGGAAAAAACGGCTCATACTTGAATCTTTAGCCATTCACATCAACAGAGACACAGCAGTCAACCACAATTCTGACATGGACTCTCTGAGTCCAGCATACACCCAGGTCTGTAACCACATCAAAAAATTACCAAAAAAAAATTAACAGGATACCATGAACGAAGTATAAATTCAAACAGATTTAGATGATGCTAAACGAATCTTTTTCAAAATGTTTTTTCTGAATGTTTTCTGTTTTTTATGATGTCCCATAGTTGGTAGATGAGTGGTCATAAATTAATATAATTTTTTTTGTAAAAATAAATAACAATTTAAAATTAATATACAATTATAGCGCCATGTTGATCGTCTTAGTGCAAATTGATGGTTTAGATTAGAGCATTCAGTTATTCGATATTTTGAGTTATCCGAATATCGAATAACTTTTTCTTTAAATATCCGAATATTCGGTTAGTATTCGAATAGTAAAAGAAGTACTAAGAACTATGAATAAAATCAAACAGGTTTAACATATTATGCATTTTATTTAATTTATTTGCTTGAAATATGCATTTAAAAAAGAGAAGTGTATTAAGAGGTTTAAATTTTAGACTACTTCTTATTTCAGATATCCCAACGTAGAGAAACCCCTTTTTTAGTTTTTGTTGAAGTGGGGCTGATAGTCAATGGAGCATTATTCAAAATGTCTAATTTATCTGTTCTGTTTTTGAACGAATTTAAATAACAAAAATGTTTTTTAAACTATAAACCGCGATTTTCATTACCCACTGTTACTGTATCTCGTGTCGTGGAATTTGTAATTGAGCGCTAGTTGCAGCTTTTGTTGCAATATATTTTTACTTTGATTGTTGACTGCAAGTGCGTCATTTATATTACAAGATACAAGAGGCGAGAAAGCTTTCACAGCAGTTTTCTTTGCATAATCAAAATATTCGTTCGATTGTGATATAACTCCAGTGTCAAGATATTGAAATAAGGTTATTAAGGTTGTTTTGTTTCTTTTCTGATCCATTCGTTTCCTAATTTCGTTGAGTAAAATTTTACTTTAATCACGGTTCTGTTCCGTTATAGAAGTAAATAAGAATTTGCATATGCCTTCGGCTGTCATAAGTGTTGAATTTTTTTCGCTAAGTCAAGCACTTTTTGTAATAAAATAATTTCCCTTAAAATATTGAAATTTCTTACTTTGAAAATGGAATGGTGTGATGGAAATCCATTATATTTTGGGAGATAAAAAATATTCGAATATTCGCGTATAAATATTCGAATAACGAATACTTAAAATATACCCAAATTAATCGGATATTCGAAAACTCCAATATTCGGTTTTTAATGCTCTAGTTTAGATGTTATAGATGAATTATTTTAAAATTGTTTGTGTTAATTTATTTTTTATCATAGATTTATGTTTTTGTTCAATGTTATCAATTTATGTCAACACTACATGTTTAGCGTATTAGGACCAATTGTTTTTTAAAAATTGTGATATAATAGTAGTAAGGTAATTGCGTTTTTTAAATATTGTAAATTTTCTTAAAATTAATTCAAATATATCACGATTTATAGAACACTGATTAAGGGACAAGTAAGTCCCAGAAATATATGTGAAAAGCAATAAAAGGAACACTACACGGTTAAAAATTTGGGTATTATTTTAATAGCTTGATTCCTATAAAAGATTCCTATAATGATTCCTATAATTCCAACTCTGATTTGTTTTTGACAAACGAACCAGATACTACGAAGACAAAAGTTGAACAACCCTCGGAACATCGGACCATTTACTAATATCAGCAATAGTGCAATTTACGTCGCCGACACAAATTAAAGCAAATCCTCGTCGCGTTTGGAACTACAAACGCGCCAACTGGAGGGGACTGAGAAGCTTTTATGATGAAACACCTTGGAAAACTATTTGTTGTGTTGATCAAGATCCTAGCACGTCAGCAATAAGAATGTCTGAAATCATAAAAGACGGAATGCGGCGGTTTATTCAAATCGATTAATCACTCCTAAAACTGAGCCTTGGTTCACGCGGGATGTTGATGAAGCAGTGAGGAATAAACGCAAAGCATTTAAGACGTATAATGCTAATAAAACACCTGAAACCCATAGCGCCTATAAGAAAGCCAGAAATATTAGTAAATTCAAAATAGACCTGGACAAAGAAGCTTTTATCCAGAAGAAAGCAAAGAAATTCGCCGAGCACCCATCTGGCTCACGTAGTTTCTTTCAGGCAGTTAAATCAGTACAGAGCAATTTTACTCGATCCTCTATTCCAACCTTAGTTCTGAATGACATTCCCAGTGAGCGACTCGAAAGAGAAAGCGGATCTTTTGGGTCGTATTTTCGCAGAAAACTCAAACATAGTTGAACCTCCCCATTCTCCTACACTCATTCCCCCAGTTGTAACGAAAATGAAACCAATTATTTTTCGTTGCAATATTGTACGGAAATATGCTTCTTTCTATCAATATCAACAAATCTGCTGGCCCCGACGGTATTCCACCCCTCATTCTTAAAAACTTTGCTAGGCAACTAGCTCAATTTTAACAAAAATTTTCTATTTATCTTATAAAACCGGAATATTTCCCGATTCTTGGAAGCTGGCCAGCGTTCAACCCATATCAAAGAAAGGCAGTAAGCTAGATCCTAACAATTATAGACCAATTGCAATTCTGTCGGTTTTAGCTAAAATATTGAAAAATATGTTAACTACAATTTGATAGATTATTTGGAAATGTCGCGAATTATTGATGATAAGCAGTATGGTTTCGTAGAAGTCATGCAACAGGTGATCTGTTAGCCTACGTATCCCATCTCTGGAACAAATCGCTGGAAACCACGGTGAAACATTCAGTATTTCACTTGACATTTCTAAAGCATTTGATAAAGTGTGGCATAAAAATCTTATAGCTAAATTAAAATCTTATGGCATAGACCATCTTACTGTCTCATGGATTCATAGTTTTCTTACAGGTCGCCAATTTCATGTTAATTTAGATGGTATTACATCCAATATTTTCACAACCAATGCTGGGGTTCCCCAAGGTTCTGCACTCTCACCAACCTTGTTTCTTCTATACATTAATGTATAGAATATTTTCTTCTATACATTAATGTATTACTTATTTCCACAGTTCACCCAATCCATAGTTTTGCTGATGACAGCACATTGCATGCATCACATGCATCCCCTAAATTTCGATCTCATACTGCAGTTACCACCGATAGAGAGCTGCTAATTGATTCTATCAACAAAGATCTGGAGCGTATAATGGAATGGGGTGATCGTAATCTTGTGTCATTTAATCCAACCAAAACAAAACTATGCCGTCTTTCACGAATAGAGCGAGATAAAAATTTCCCTATTAAGATAAACCACGAGGAATTGCGTGAGGTTGATTCAGTTAGACTTCTTGGAGTGGATATTCAAAATAACCTGAAATGGAATAAACATGTGTTCAACCTCGCTAAATCTGCAATGCAAAAATTAGGATTCTTGAGTCGATGTAAAAAGTATTTCAATCCCGAGCAAATTTTGCTAATCTTCAAGTCCTTTATTCGACCATGTTTGGAGTACTGCTGTCATGTTTGGGGAGGTGCTTGTCAGTCAACAATAAAATGTCTAGACTCTGTACAGAGAAAAGCAATACGGTTGATTGGTAATACCGAACTAACGGATCAGCTTGATTCACTCCAGCACAGAAGAAATGTGGCTGAATTGTCAATCTACTATAAATATAACTTTAGCAAATTCTCTTCTAAGGAAATTCAAAATATCCTTCCATCATGTGCGCAGTATAGTCGACAAACAAGAGCTGCCGAGTCATCCCATCCATTTGTTGTACAAATACCTCGTTGCAGAACCGTGTCCTTTCAGAATGACTATTTTAATAAAGTGGCCAAATTGTGGAACTCAATGCCTTCCTCTGTATTTCCCGATGAATTTTCCCCTCAGGCATTTAAAGAAAATGTCCATCATCATTTAAAAAAATTAGTATAGTTATCCCTATATCCCCATTCCTTCCATTTTCCTCATCTCCTTCCTTTATAGTTGACATGGTATCTTCGGATATTCAAAGAGTCTAAATAATGAATATTTCATATTTAGTGTGCTAAACATGTCTAACTAATTAATAAAAAAAAAAAAAAAAAAATATGAATTTTCTTATTAATTTAATATTTTATGAAATTATTAATGATCTTTTTATCAGTTTTATTATAAAATTAATACAAAATTTATATTAAAGACAGTTTATATTTTTTTGGAAAAAATAAATACATTTCTCGTATTAATTTAAAACGATTTCTGATTAGTTTTATACTACTGCAAAATATTAACAAAATTTATACACAAGTAATATTAATTTAATACAAAATATTTATTTAAACTAAATACTATGGGTATGCTGATAATTTAAAATTATTTATTCAATAATGTCAACTTATAAATTATTTTTGTTTCAACCGTTATTAATAAAAGCAGGTATAAAATAAATATATTAACTTATTATTTTAATATGGTACTAAGTATAAATGTTATATTTTTAAGATATAAGCTATTTTAACTTCTAACGACCACAGAGATTTATTTTGTTTGCATTATAAATTCAAACACGTGTAGAAAGTGAAGGTGAAAAATTAATTATTTGTTTAGTTACCCAAACCGAACAATTTACAGAACAATAAGTGTTTTTTTGTAACAGTGCAAATTGAAAATTTTTAAAAACTAAAAGTAAATATACGGAATTTTGCATATACGGATTGTTTATTCTGGTAAGTTAAAAATTTTATATTATGTGTTACCGTTATATATATATAGAATAGCATATAGAAATTGGTAACCTAATTATGTTGCACAATATAATTTCTATTTGTTTATAATTTATTGTGGATCAATAATGTTGTTTATTGATTTCACAATAATTTTAATGGATAAATCGCGAAAAATTTTAAATTTTTTAAATCTGAACACACAAACTTATGTGGATCGAGATTTTTTATTGTATTATAATTAAAATTACTTTATTCCTTAATAATATAAAAAATCCAATGTCCAAAGTGTCCTCATTTATTATTTATGCATTCTATTAAATTTTCAAAGTCGGAATCTGAACGTACAATTTTTTAGATTTCGGGTTCTAAGCAATGCAGCATGTTTATTTTAATCATATATTTATTTGTTTTTATAATTCAATTTAATTTTCAGGATTTATTGTTTAATACAACAAAAAGCGGTTTTCTGGAGATTAAATTAAAAAACGAAAGATTGTTTTTGACTCTGAGTTTAGATTTGGATCAACACAAAAATTAAGTAAACATTGTCAAAAGCTCCGGGAAAAAAACTCTTATATATGGCAGCCGACAGAAATAAAGGTAATTCGCCAATTAGCTTGTAAATTGAAATATCATACTAAATGTTCTTGTTTTAAAAATATAGATTAGATTATAGACATCTCACTTAATAATTTATTGCGTCTGTTGCCACCATCTCCAGCTGACAGTGTAAAATTTTATCGGATGACGGACGAGCAAGCCGCTACTAATTTACTAGTTCATAAACAGGTAAGGAAGTTTTATTTATTTTTAATCAGGTATCCGTTAAAGTTTTATTTAATAGGTTACCTTCGATGGCTAGCATACAACTATTGATTTTTAGTTTTAGTATTAATTTATATCACTAAAAAGTTTTAGTGATATAACTTAATAGTTTTACACTACAACTAAAAATAATATTTTTTAATTGTTTTTAAAGTTTAATATACATTTTCATTTTTTTTTTTCATTATTCAATTTCTTTAGGCTGACTTACGCAACGAAAATTATATTGGGGATTCAAGTATAAAAGCACCTTACCAGCTATAGGAAAAACAAAAGATGAAATACAACAATACCTAATAGTTATCAACAATAAACATTTAAATATAAATACATACATTTATAAAATATATATATATATATATATATATATATATATATATATATATATATATATATATATATATATATATATATATATATATATATATATATATATATATATATATATATATATATATATATATATATAGTTAAATATATATATATATATATATATATATATATATATATATATATATATATTTAACTTACGACGGTAAGCAAAATAAAAACAATAATAGACAGTACATGATTATAGTTTTTTTCTACTGAATTATTTTTATAATAATAATAATACAAAAGATAAAAAAATGTTATACAAATTCTTTTCTATAAGACCTCAATTTTTTCTGTTTTGCACTGAGTTGAATATCAGATTTCAGAAAGTTGATTTAGTTTAACGGAATATTATTATTTTAATCAGATGCTGTTACTTTGAACTATTTTTCTCAAACTTTACAGAGTGAAAATAATTTAATTAAAATTTATTTTTTTGAGTAACTAGATGTGACATGATATTTTGCATTTGCAAATCTTTACTTAAAGAGTTGCTCTTTTGAGCCTTACTTATAATTAAACTTTTATATTTTTATATAAACGTTGAAGTGAGTAAAAGAGAATTATAAAACACCGAAAATGTCAAAACACATTTTCTTTGAAAACTGAATACTCAAAAGCAAAAGACAACTAAAAAAGTGAAGAAAAAGAAAAAGAAACCTGATGCTCTTAAGAGTCTAGAAACAGAGACTGAGAGGTATAGAGAAAATTAGACAGCCAATAATCGAAAACAAGATTTGGATAGTCACTTTTTATACTGTGATGATCACCTTTCTCGAAAAGAATTCGGTACTGGCTTTCATGTGCGTGCACGCATATTAGAAACCGTAATGAAATTTATCCCGATCAATTAGAGGATCTGCGGGTACACGGCAGCACATACTAAAATATCTCTCTCTACCTCTCTCAGTTGTGTATCAGTTAAATTTTTTCCAAGCTTAACTCTCAGAAACTTCACCAAAAAAATCAGCAGCTGAATGCACTTCCGCACGCGTTTTTATCGCTGTTATACCATAAATTTTTTGTACTTTTTTGTTGTATATAGGTCTGCCGTTTCACATTTATGTATAATTCTTTTTAACAGCTGAACCATCACGAACCCGACTTCCAACGTTTAACCCATTACAAAAAGGAAACACTTCTACAAATATTTTTTTTGGTTTCAGATGAAATTTATTATCAACAAAATTTGCTAAGTAGCAAAATATATAAAAAAAATGTTTATATATTAGTTAGAGGTACAAATTGTTTATGCTTTTTTTATAGGCATTACGCTTAACAGCACCACATGTAAACATTTTTTTTATATTTGACATACAATTTTCTTTAATTTTTCTATCAATAAATTTCACAACAACACACATGTAATGATTTTTTTTTCTTGTTTGAAATATTTATATTTCAATATTTAAATCGAAAAACGATTAAAAACTCTAATTATTTAATTTTTGAAAATCAAAAATTATGATTTCAAAAAAGAATAATTTTAATAACAAAAACTACGACTCTCAAAGAATTACTTTAATTTTTTTTCAAAATATAAATCACGACTCATTTAATTTTTTTTTCAAGAATAAAACTATGACTGACTGATAGAAAAACAAATTTTATTCAATTCGTTTGAAAAATCAAATTATAACTCGCCGATAAGCAAAACATTTGCTGTATATATAATATTCTCAGCAAATATAATATTCTCAATCTTTGTGGTTTTTCATCATCTCTTCAATCTTGATTCCACCTCCCAGAACAACACCACCACATCAATCAGCCACCACTCACATTACTAGGTGATTCATAAAAAACAATTCCAACCTTTACGTTAAAATCAACAACAAAATTAAATATTAATCTTCCTGTGATTTTGATATCATTACAATCAAAAAGAAACGCCCATTGTGTAAAAACAAAATCATTTATATCGATCCACAGTAATTCTCTTGTTATCTTTGTTTTCACTAACATACAAACACACACACTTGGTACAAGGTAGAAACAAAATTACAAGAACATCTCGTTCAAAATCATATGATCGATATATAGGTCAATCTATAAAAAGAAATTTGTCTATTACATATGGCCGTTTTACATTTGCAAATGTGTGTAGAATTTTTTTAACAGCGAATACGAAAATTGTTGTGCGCATATTCATATGCGCATGTGCGAATATTCAGTGTCTCAGATTAAAATATTTAAAAAATTTGTTGGGGTTCTAAAAACTGAACAAAAAATGGAAAAAAGCGCATAAAATTAATAAATTCCTATTGAAATGCAACCAATTATAATAGAAAACCAAAAACTTGTAAAGATATTAATGATTTTTTAAGTAGTATAACAAAATTTTGATAATTAAAAATCATTATAATAAAATTAACGACGCCTATGTAAACAAATGTCACAAAAAACAAATGGTACGAGCTAGGAGTAGAAATTTAACTAATGTAATTGTTTTAAAAACAAATTGTTTTCAAAAATAAATAATACATCTCTGTTTTACCTTTTGTCTCATCTTTTATCTCTTGCTGCGTGCTATGTGTCAAAAATTCATTGATAAAAAAATTCTACTATACGAATGATATATAAGGGTAGTTCTACACACGAAGGAAGAAAATGGAGCTTATTACGGCACGACATGTTTTTTGCGTATAAGTTCTGGCAAGTAGTGTTAGTTAAAGTTGATGACATTATTTCAACTTTTCTGAATGTGGCCAGTCAAAAAAAAAAAAATGCAAGAGTCACAATTAAAAAAATCCTTCTTACTCCTAAATTAACTCAAAATTATCCCACTATTATCTCAAAATACGAAATAAACATTTATTTAAGTCAAAATCCCAAATATTTAGGTCACTTTGAGATCAGGGGACTAAGAATTTATCAATTTATCAGTAGTTCGCTTAAAAATGACAAAATTACGTCTGAAAAAAAATTAAACGGATTCTATACCAAGGCAATACATAATCACGACGTATAAAACTACAAAATTACCTGTAATTAAAAGACATTTTACGAAAATATTTTTTTTTTATTTTTTGTTTTTTAAGTATTGATATATCCAGTGGATTTACTGTCCTTTGAAGGATATATATTATATCAATACTTCTCGGTTCTGTAATTCTAATTCAGTAAATCCATATATTGGATTTGACTGGATTCGAACCGTCGACCCTAACAATGTATAGACTACTGTCTTCCCTCGTAAAAACCGCCTAGGCGTTGTGTTCGAGGAGTACGCCCACTGAGCGGTTTATTCGAATAAAACGCCCAGAGAGTTATATTCGAATAAACTAAACAAATTCAACATATTAAAAAATTAAAATAAAAACAGTAATAGTTTTTGCATATTTGTGTGCAATGTATGATTTATCACTCTAAAAATGGTAATTTTTATGAACAATTTTTTTTATTTATAAGAGTGAGATTCAAAATATTTTATCATTTTATTAAAGTGAAATAACATTTCATTTTAAACATTAATGTTAAAAAAATTCCTTTGACAACAGTTTGCAAACGATTAATTTTTAGTCCTAAAAAACAAATATTGCTTTTTGTGTATCGGAAATTGTAAATTGTAAACTGTCAAATCCAGAAATATCTACACGAGTTGCAAGACGTTTGGCAGGTGGTGGTCGGAATAGGGAATTTGGTGAACTAGAAGATGAGCTGATCAAATGGATCCAGAATAGAAATGAAAAAGGCCTCCGTGTCAAAGATAAATATATTTGGGTTGTGGCGCTTCATATAAAACAAAATTATAATTTAGAAAAATATGCAAATTTCAAAGCATCAACTGGTTGGCTTGATAAATTTAAAACGCGCTGGAAATTGGTTTCGAGACGTCAAACAACATCCCGAATCTTACCGGACGATTCTGATAAAGTTTGTCGCGAATTTATACATAGAATACAAAAAATTATATGCGATAAAAAAATTGAACCACAAAATATTTTGAACATGGATCAAGTTCCAAGATATTTTGAATCAGAGACAAAAATGACCATAACGACAAAAGGAATTCGAAATGTGGTAATGCGTAAAGCTGATAGCTCCCATAAACGATTTACTGCCACGTTTACAATCACGGCAAGTGGAAATATTTTACAACCCCATTTGCTATTTTCAAAATAAAAAAAAAATCCTAAAGTTCACAGTGGTTGTGTTGTTGACGTAAATGACAGTGGAATGTGGAGCACTGCGATATTAAAAAATTACATGACCAATGTAATTATAAACAGACCGCAAACAAATTTGCTTCGTGAGCCAGTTCTATTGATTATAGATTCTCATGGGCCACATATTAAATTAGCAGAAACAAAATACTATTAAAAATTCAATATTTTTATTGAGATAATCCCTGCAAAAATGACGGGAATATTACAACCATTGGATGTTGTTATTAACAAGATATTTCAAGAAAACTACAATGATTTATACAATGAATGCATTGCGGAAGCCATCACTGAGACTGATATGCAGACAAAGCAAGGTAATCCGAAAGTGCCAAACTATAATATTGTTTCGAAATGGGTAGTTGATTGGGCGGCAAGCACTATTCCTTCTGAAACTATAGTCAAAGCTTTTACATGCTGTGGTATTACTTCGCTAGACAAATTTGTAATTGAAAAATTACATAGTCCATTAAAGGCATTTTTGGATGATCACTTTGATATCGAACGGTGGATATCAACCTTTGCAGACAATGTTTTAGCGAATACTTATAGCTACTTTGAAATGATCGAGGACGGACATTTTTTTTGGCCAGAAAAAATTTCTACAAGTTGTTTTGAGTTCATCAAAGTTACAAAATTATGTTCTGATGATTTTAAAGATTGGATGAAAATATATATTCCAAATGTTATTAGTATTTTAAGAAAAGAATTGCAGGATCTAATTGATGATGAGGATGAAACGATATTAAGAACTAACTGGTCTATCGACTGGATCAGGTGCTGAAATATATGCAACTTCAATCCTGGAAAATTGGACAATAACTGTCATCAGTTTGGACTCTAATTGCAATAAAATAAAAGAGGAAGTTTATAGTGTAGATAATCCGGTCAAAATTTTGCAAATTGTGAAAATTGAACATTTTTATGGCTTAAAGTTGTGATGTATGCATCATATATATTACCTGATGTATGTAGTTCAAATATATTATATTTTATTGTTATATATAATTTTCTAATTTTTGAAGATTACTATTTAAATGAATTGTTTTGTTACGTTTAAGTTTATGTTTATGTTTTTTAAATAAATACTTAATATATATTAATTAAAAAAAAAATAATTTTAATATTTTTTCTACTTAAATTCGTATATTCTAATATAACGCCTAGGCGTATTATTTAGGTGTGCGTTTTATTCGAGGTATATGTTTTCATTTGCAATATTTTGATTTTTTAGGTGCTCTCGAATATAACGCCTATGCGTTTTTTACGAGGTAAGACTGTAGTGTTTTAACACACTCGGCTATACATCGTTTACTTGCCAGGTGGACTGATAATTTGAGACCAGGGGAATGAGAGTTTATCAGTATTTCGCTTAAAAATGACAAAATTACGTCTGAAAAAAAATAAACGGATTCTATACCAAGGCAATACATATTCACGACGTATAAAACTACAAAATTACCTGTAATTAAAATACTTTTTACGAAAATACTTGCCAGGGGACTGATAATTTGACTGGGCAACACACGATCTTGCTAGTAATGATGACTGTTTTGATTGATATAACCTCGGACTAAGTAAAACACTTCCAATATTATATTTATTGAACTTTACTTAATTCCTGTGACGAGCGATAACTTGATAGAAATATGAATTTCCAATATTTTCAATGTGTTTTGATTGGGCAGGAGAATAATAATAACTTCGTGGGACAAACTTTAATAGGATATATCTTATATGAAATATAAAGTAATATTATGATTATGTACACATTATTAAAGCATCATTATTCAAAATTATTACTACAGTGTAAATTTGTCTCTACACACTCAGAATCATTGATTATTTAGTTTACCAGCTTTGAATTTCAAGGTGGGACACGCCAGGGGACTGAGAATTTGACGTTTTGAATAATTTTTTTTGTAAGAAATATATTTCGAAACGAGTTTATTTTGGGTGACCAGCTAGACATAGTTAAGGTTTACAAATCTCATTTGAAAAAAAAATTTTTTTTTCATATAAATATACGAAATAAGCAGAGCCGTCCAAAATTCCTATGTTTGTAGAACTACCCATAAACAAAAAAATCGATTCAAATTTTCTTCTTTTTGATCTCTATATCCATACAATGAAACATCTAATAAAAATATAAATTCAAACTACAACTTGTAACAAATATATGAAATGAAAGTACTAACTGAACTCAATACAATATCAAGTCGCCCGAATGTTTACATATGTGATAAAAAAATTCAATAAAATGGCCGCCCATGGCACCGTACGTTAAGATAAAGATCGAATGTATATTGTATATAACAGGTCGTTCAATAAGTCCGTAGGATAAGTAAGAAAAAAACAACATTATGACAAAACTCGATTTTTTTATTCACTATAGTTGCCTTCGAGGGCGATACAACGAGTATAGCGATTTTCCAACTTTTCTATACCACTTTTATAGTACGATTTCTCTTTCTCGTCAAAAAAGGCCTCAGTTTCAGCGATTACTTCATCATTGGACTTAAATTTCTTTCCAGAAAGCATTCTCTTGAGATCTGAAAACAGGAAAAAGTCGCTGGGGGCTAAATCTGGAGAATATGGTGGGTGGGTAAACAATTCAAAGCCCAATTCATTCAATTTTGCCATCGTTTTCATCGATCTGTGACACGGTGCATTATCTTGGTGAAACAACACTTTTTTCTTTTGCAAATGTGGCCGTTTCTTTGCGATTTCAGCCTTCAATCGATCCAAAAGTTCACAGTAATACTCGCTGTTGATGGTGGTTCCTTTTTGGAGATAGTCGATGAATATTATTCCGTTCGTATCCCAAAATACAGACGCCATCACCTTACCGGCCGACTGTTGCGTCTTTGCTCGCTTTGGATTCGGTTCGTCGACTGCTGTCCACTCAGCTGACTGTCTTTTGGATTCTGGTGTGTAATTGTGAAGCCATGTCTCATCCATTGTCACATATCTACGGTAGAATTCCCTTTTATTGCGGTTTAACAGTGCCAAAGACTCCTCCGAAGCATCGATTCGTTGTTGTTTTTGGTCGACTGTGAGCTCACGCGGCACCCAATTTGCACAGAGCTTTCGCATACCCAAATGTTCATGTAAAATGGTAAAAACACTACCATCTGCTACCTTTACAATGTCAGCTATTTCGTGCACCTTCAATTTGCGATCGTTCATAACCAATTTGTGGATTTTTTTTATGTTTTCTGGAATAACAGCCTCATTTTGGCGTCCACTGCGCTCTGCATCTTTTGTGCTGGTACGACCACATTTAAATTCAGCCATCCACTTCTCTACCATTTGTCTCGATGGAGCAAAGTTTGGATAATGTTTATCAAGCCATAGTTTGGTTTCCACTGTATTTTTTTTCATCAAAAAGCAATGCTTTATTAAAATTCGAAATTCACTTTTTTCCATTTTTTTTCAAAAACAAAAGTTGCTTCACACAAAATGCTATAACTCACGAATAAATAGTCAGATTGCTGTCAAATTTATACACGTATCGTTTGAAGGTTAGTACTAAATAAAAATCATATGGAAAAAATTCTAGTAACGCCATCTATGTGTCATCCTACGGACTTATTGAATGACCTAGTATGTTATTGATATTTGTTGTTTTTTTGAATGTACGAGGGCGATTTAAAAAGTTAGTGGTTTTACTTGATTGCATTAATGCAAAAAAATACAATTAACTGAATTTTAGAACATAACCGAATCTAAAATTTTAGACTATAACTTGACTAATGTTGCAGCACAACAGATGGACAAGTGCTTCGCGCTGGAAACCGATCTTTGCTGTCAGATATAACTGTCAAGCCTCAACCTTCTTTGCTAAACACTTTTGCCCAGAATTTATAAGTGCTCTAACATGCTGATAAGATTGGAGGTTTATTCAAGCGCTACATGTTGGTGCATAACAATATTTATGGGTGTTGGGTGATGGAAAAGCAGTTTGTAAAGCAGTTTGATTTGAATGAAGACAGATCGAGGATACAATTCCCATCCAGATCAAAGAGTTAAAGCCAATTGCAGCCATCAACACTCCGATTTTTCAATATTGCTAATAAATTTGATAAATACCCTTTGGGCTAATCAGGAATGAGAAAATGCATTGAATTGTATAAATCAATATAGACGATGGTGACTTTAGGACAGCCTACACTCCTTTATGAAACATCAATAACAAAACAAAAATATTTATGCAAAGTAATAAGGATTTTATGGTAGCAACAGTTACGTTAAATTATTTAATACTATAAGGTACCCGCAAGTGAGTCCAGCGCTTCCTAAATAAGTGGTTAGAGACTGTTTTTTGTTGTAGTAAATTCTCTTATATTTTTTTTTATTGCCATTTAAAAAAAATTGTAATATGGCAGTCAGCAAGAGCCATTAGGTAAAGATCTCTAAAGGTATAGGTACATTTACATATGAAATATATGTTAAAATTAAACACACGAGTACATACATTTAGCAAATTGAAGGCAAAATATGGAGGTTAGAAAAGGGTTAAAATTTTCTTTTAAGGATTTTATTCAACAATTCAAAGTTTCGCGATAATTCACTTAATACGTGTCGCGAACAATTAGGTGAACGTAAACATAATATTCGTTTATTGGGAGTCACACTTGTCAATGACTTACTCTTGAGTATAATGATTCAAAAACCATTCAAAATAGTCACACTGGTTCATTGCTGCTGGTTTAGTGTCTCTTTCATGTTGACTAATATCATTTATTAATTCAAATTATTTGCTGTTCTTAACACGGTCATATTGCAATTTGTATTTGCAAATATATTTTATCGATTGTTTGCAATATTCTACATTGATGCATGGGCTCTGTGTGATTTATTGGCGGATTTGGTGAACATGGGACTGAAAAAAAAAACTGAAAGAGCCGACCAAGAGATGCATGGCGCTGTTGTTTGAGATTAATCGAAAAGCTGGTCTAAGAATACCAACATTTTTAGCGAATATTTTCGTTTAATGGATTTTGACAATGTATGGCCTTTGTCTTATTTCAACCTTCCTTCCAGTGATATGTGATGGCAGTTGTGATAATGCAAGCAAGAGTTGTAAGAAAGCGTATACTACGGTGACCAATCGTTTTATATTTTCGCGCGGTTGTCAGACTCGTAGACCAAAAATAAAATCATCTACAAATAAAAAAACCTGATCCTTTAATGCGAGGTTCCTTATATTTTTGGACCATCTTTTGCAGGAATCATATGTATTTTTAGATCTGTGCAGCAAAAGCTTCAGAAATTTATAATAACTGCATTCGAGCTTATTTCATTTTCATAGTCGTTTTTATCAACAATTTATGGCACAAATATTCACAATCGTGAGAGAGATATTTTAGTATGTGCTGCCGTGTACCCGCAGATCCTCTAATTGATCGGGATAAATTTCATTACGGTTTCTAATATGCGTGCACGCACATGAAAGCCAGTACCGAATTCTTTTCGAGAAAGGTGATCATCACAGTATAAAAAGTGACTATCCAAATCTTGTTTTCGATTATTGGCTGTCTAATTTTCTCTATACCTCTCAGTCTCTGTTTCTAGACTCTTAAGAGCATCAGGTTTCTTTTTCTTTTTCTTCACTTTTTTTAGTTGTCTTTTGCTTTTGAGTATTCAGTTTTCAAAGAAAATGTGTTTTGACATTTTCGGTGTTTTATAATTCTCTTTTACTCACTTCAACGTTTATATAAAAATATAAAAGTTTAATTATAAGTAAGGCTCAAAAGAGCAACTCTTTAAGTAAAGATTTGCAAATGCAAAATATCATGTCACATCTAGTTACTCAAAAAAATAAATTTTAATTAAATTATTTTCACTCTGTAAAGTTTGAGAAAAATAGTTCAAAGTAACAGCATCTGATTAAAATAATAATATTCCGTTAAACTAAATCAACTTTCTGAAATCTGATATTCAACTCAGTGCAAAACAGAAAAAATTGAGGTCTTATAGAAAAGAATTTGTATAACATTTTTTTATCTTTTGTATTATTATTATTATAAAAATAATTCAGTAGAAAAAAACTATAATCATGTACTGTCTATTATTGTTTTTATTTTGCTTACCGTCGTAAGTTAAATGAAAACAATTATAAGCCTTAGATCAATGAAACTACACGGTTAAAAAAAAAGGTATAAAATTGATCAATTTTAGATATTCATATAAGTCCACACCCAAAATGTTATAAAGTTAATATATCCACTATTTATAAAATTTCATACCAAAGTTTATTGAGTGTATATATTACATCGTATTAAAACTTTGATAAAGCTAAGTATTAAACTAATATCAAATGATATAGATTTTTTTCATAATAATGAGTTATAAATTTAATACAATAAACTTATTAAACGAATTTATAAGTTTTGTGTATTAAATTAACTACGTTTTTCTATTAAATTTTTAATATTTATTTATAATCAATTTGATACTAAATATTTATCAATAATTCATATTTAAAATGTATTAGCTCGATAAATAAAAGCGATTGATTTAATAGAGAAGTAGATATAACATTAATATCTATTCAGAATACAAGATTGGTTTAAAAGAATGAAAGATTAAGGTTGCATTTTTTTCGTTTATTGATATCACATAATTATTATTGTCACATTTTTTTCATCAACTTCCTTATAATAATTTTTACATTTATTATATTATTTGGTATTAACATATGGATATTGTTCTTATTATAATTGCCATTATTTTATATTTATATTGCTTTATTTATATATATTTATATATTTAAATATTTATTTATTTATATATTTATTTATATATATATATATATATATATATATATATATAATATATATATATATATATATATATATATATATATATATATATATATTATATATATATATATATATATATATATATATATATATATATATATATATATATATATATATATATATATATATATATATATATATATATATATATAATATATATATATATATATATATATATATATATATAAATAAATATATAAATAAATAAATATTTAAATATATAAATATATATAAATAAAGCAATATAAATATAAAATAATGGCAATTATAATAAGAACAATATCCATATGTTAATACCAAATAATATAATAAATGTAAAAATTATTATAAGGAAGTTGATGAAAAAAATGTGACAATAATAATTATGTGATATCAATAAACGAAAAAAATGCAACCTTAATCTTTCATTCTTTTAAACCAATCTTGTATTCTGAATAGATATTAATGTTATATCTACTTCTCTATTAAATCAATCGCTTTTATTTATCGAGCTAATACATTTTAAATATGAATTATTGATAAATATTTAGTATCAAATTGATTATAAATAAATATTAAAAATTTAATAGAAAAACGTAGTTAATTTAATACACAAAACTTATAAATTCGTTTAATAAGTTTATTGTATTAAATTTATAACTCATTATTATGAAAAAAATCTATATCATTTGATATTAGTTTAATACTTAGCTTTATCAAAGTTTTAATACGATGTAATATATACACTCAATAAACTTTGGTATGAAATTTTATAAATAGTGGATATATTAACTTTATAACATTTTGGGTGTGGACTTATATGAATATCTAAAATTGATCAATTTTATACCTTTTTTTTTAACCGTGTAGTTTCATTGATCTAAGGCTTATAATTGTTTTCATTTAACTTACGACGGTAAGCAAAATAAAAACAATAATAGACAGTACATGATTATAGTTTTTTTCTACTGAATTATTTTTATAATAATAATAATACAAAAGATAAAAAAATGTTATACAAATTCTTTTCTATAAGACCTCAATTTTTTCTGTTTTGCACTGAGTTGAATATCAGATTTCAGAAAGTTGATTTAGTTTAACGGAATATTATTATTTTAATCAGATGCTGTTACTTTGAACTATTTTTCTCAAACTTTACAGAGTGAAAATAATTTAATTAAAATTTATTTTTTTGAGTAACTAGATGTGACATGATATTTTGCATTTGCAAATCTTTACTTAAAGAGTTGCTCTTTTGAGCCTTACTTATAATTAAACTTTTATATTTTTATATAAACGTTGAAGTGAGTAAAAGAGAATTATAAAACACCGAAAATGTCAAAACACATTTTCTTTGAAAACTGAATACTCAAAAGCAAAAGACAACTAAAAAAAGTGAAGAAAAAGAAAAAGAAACCTGATGCTCTTAAGAGTCTAGAAACAGAGACTGAGAGGTATAGAGAAAATTAGACAGCCAATAATCGAAAACAAGATTTGGATAGTCACTTTTTATACTGTGATGATCACCTTTCTCGAAAAGAATTCGGTACTGGCTTTCATGTGCGTGCACGCATATTAGAAACCGTAATGAAATTTATCCCGATCAATTAGAGGATCTGCGGGTACACGGCAGCACATACTAAAATATCTCTCTCACGATTGTGAATATTTGTGCCATAAATTGTTGATAAAAACGACTATGAAAATGAAATAAGCTCGAATGCAGTTATTATAAATTTCTGAAGCTTTTGCTGCACAGATCTAAAAATACATATGATTCCTGCAAAAGATGGTCCAAAAATATAAGGAGCCTCGCATTAAAGGATCAGGTTTTTTTATTTGTAGATGATTTTATTTTTGGTCTACGAGTCTGACAACCGCGCGAAAATATAAAACGATTGGTCACCGTAGTATACGCTTTCTTACAACTCTTGCTTGCATTATCACAACTGCCATCACATATCACTGGAAGGAAGGTTGAAATAAGACAAAGGCCATACATTGTCAAAATCCATTAAACGAAAATATTCGCTAAAAATGTTGGTATTCTTAGACCAGCTTTTCGATTAATCTCAAACAACAGCGCCATGCATCTCTTGGTCGGCTCTTTCAGTTTTTTTTTTTCAGTCCCATGTTCACCAAATCCGCCAATAAATCACACAGAGCCCATGCATCAATGTAGAATATTGCAAACAATCGATAAAATATATTTGCAAATACAAATTGCAATATGACCGTGTTAAGAACAGCAAATAATTTGAATTAATAAATGATATTAGTCAACATGAAAGAGACACTAAACCAGCAGCAATGAACCAGTGTGACTATTTTGAATGGTTTTTGAATCATTATACTCAAGAGTAAGTCATTGACAAGTGTGACTCCCAATAAACGAATATTATGTTTACGTTCACCTAATTGTTCGCGACACGTATTAAGTGAATTATCGCGAAACTTTGAATTGTTGAATAAAATCCTTAAAAGAAAATTTTAACCCTTTTCTAACCTCCATATTTTGCCTTCAATTTGCTAAATGTATGTACTCGTGTGTTTAATTTTAACATATATTTCATATGTAAATGTACCTATACCTTTAGAGATCTTTACCTAATGGCTCTTGCTGACTGCCATATTACAATTTTTTTTAAATGGCAATAAAAAAAAATATAAGAGAATTTACTACAACAAAAAACAGTCTCTAACCACTTATTTAGGAAGCGCTGGACTCACTTGCGGGTACCTTATAGTATTAAATAATTTAACGTAACTGTTGCTACCATAAAATCCTTATTACTTTGCATAAATATTTTTGTTTTGTTATTGATGTTTCATAAAGGAGTGTAGGCTGTCCTAAAGTCACCATCGTCTATATTGATTTATACAATTCAATGCATTTTCTCATTCCTGATTAGCCAAAGGGTATTTATCAAATTTATTAGCAATATTGAAAAATCGGAGTGTTGATGGCTGCAATTGGCTTTAACTCTTTGATCTGGATGGGAATTGTATCCTCGATCTGTCTTCATTCAAATCAAACTGCTTTACAAACTGCTTTTCCATCACCCAACACCCATAAATATTGTTATGCACCAACATGTAGCGCTTGAATAAACCTCCAATCTTATCAGCATGTTAGAGCACTTATAAATTCTGGGCAAAAGTGTTTAGCAAAGAAGGTTGAGGCTTGACAGTTATATCTGACAGCAAAGATCGGTTTCCAGCGCGAAGCACTTGTCCATCTGTTGTGCTGCAACATTAGTCAAGTTATAGTCTAAAATTTTAGATTCGGTTATGTTCTAAAATTCAGTTAATTGTATTTTTTTGCATTAATGCAATCAAGTAAAACCACTAACTTTTTAAATCGCCCTCGTACATTCAAAAAAACAACAAATATCAATAACATACTAGGTCATTCAATAAGTCCGTAGGATGACACATAGATGGCGTTACTAGAATTTTTTCCATATGATTTTTATTTAGTACTAACCTTCAAACGATACGTGTATAAATTTGACAGCAATCTGACTATTTATTCGTGAGTTATAGCATTTTGTGTGAAGCAACTTTTGTTTTTGAAAAAAAATGGAAAAAAGTGAATTTCGAATTTTAATAAAGCATTGCTTTTTGATGAAAAAAAATACAGTGGAAACCAAACTATGGCTTGATAAACATTATCCAAACTTTGCTCCATCGAGACAAATGGTAGAGAAGTGGATGGCTGAATTTAAATGTGGTCGTACCAGCACAAAAGATGCAGAGCGCAGTGGACGCCAAAATGAGGCTGTTATTCCAGAAAACATAAAAAAAATCCACAAATTGGTTATGAACGATCGCAAATTGAAGGTGCACGAAATAGCTGACATTGTAAAGGTAGCAGATGGTAGTG